>JAFMSR010000240.1:0-66982 GCA_022818135.1 Saxidomus purpurata | reverse complement strand
TACTTTACTGTAATATCAACTTTATGCAGAAGTGATAGTGTTTGGCTATGGTCCAAATCGAGAAACATGATCAGGCTCTGTTACATGGCTAATTGACGTAAACTTGAGATCGCTTTCAGTGAAATGACATAACTCGATAAATATACTGTGCTTCTAACAAAACGATTAAGATTCATTTTGCTGATATTGCTAAATTTGAAGTAGCCTTTATCAAAATAGCCGCAGTCTGAATAGCAAACCTGAACTAATGTAGTCTTCAATGTCAAAATTAAGTGTTGCTTTCAAAAAAATCTTAATTTATACAATTTGTTATTGTGTTCGAAAAACTCGTTTGTTGGTAAAGTCTTTTTTTTTAAACAGCTACATTAAATGTAAATCTAAGTCGGTGCATTAGAACTTTATTGAATCATTCAATGTATTAAGGAGATGAATATAAAAATCCCAGCGTTGTTCATATATTTTACGGACTTATAAATTTATAAACTTTTGCGTAGCTTGGAATGAAATACATAAAATAATAAATACAGCGCGGATGATTTTCTGCAAAAACTAGTATTTTCTTATCTATGGTGTATTTCTATATGATAATCGATTTCATCAGTAGGAAGTTAGCAGTACCTAGCAAGAGTAGTAGCATAATCTGGAAATAGCAGTAACTCAACAATAGCAGTAACTCAACAATCGCAGTAGACTCAACAGTAGCAGTAGCACAACAGAAGCAGTAGCACAGCAGTATAAGTAGCTCAGCAGTAGCTAGCAGGAGATTTCTTCAATCCTCTATCCTTGCACTTTAACAACATGCACTGAATTCATATTCTATTTGTCGTCACATATCCTTTGCACAGCCGGCATATTTTGTTACACACTTGACAGACATGCATGTGGTTTTGTAAACACTGTACATCACGTTATGCTACTTTCGGTTTACTGCGCGTGTTGTATACGTCAGCAAATAGATTGAGCTGTAACATGAAATAATAATAAAAATCTTATTTAAAGAAGGTAACACATACAGAAATATGAACAAATATTCATATGACTAAGTTTAAACATGGCCTTCTGAAAATGAAAACATGAAAAGGACATAAACAAAACCTAAATTTCAACTTTAAACAACTTATATAACAGTTATACATACACTATAAATGACAACACTAATAATTCATAGCAAACATTTCAAGACATTTGAATTCCATATACAGTCAAACCTATGTTAAAGACCGCAATACTAAAACAAACGAGGGAGGGAAAGAGAAGAAGCATTTAAGAACTTATGTAAAGGTATTTATGATGACCATAATCATACATGCTAATCAATTTCCAGGTGTGGCATTTGTTCACAAGTTTGACTGTAAAAAAGAACATTCATACACATTTTTCACACGATACACATACGTGCGTAGCAGTGTTATATTTCATCAATAAATGTTTTTTCAAGATTTTTTGAATGAATTCAATGATTGACTGAAACGAATATCTATTGGTATATTGTTCCAAGTGTGAGCAGATATATTAGTAAAAAGAATGTTTCATGTACATAGTGCGTTGTTTTGGTATCACAATATTAGTGTTGCTTACGATCGAAGACAATATGATTTATTACTGGAAAAGTTAAGTAACTCAAGTATGTATTCTGGAGCAAGATTATGTCGAGCTTTGTAAACAAGAACAGCCGTATGATATAAGCATCTATCAGAAAAAGTCAGCCATTTTAATTCATTAAGCAAAGGTGTGCTACAGGTACGCGAAGGTTTTCGTTTAATCAGTCTTGCGACTCTTGCTTGTAACTTGGACATAGTATTTAAACACCGTGTTCCGGTTCCCCATATAGTACAACAATAGTCCATAGATGATAAAATGTACGCATTGTAGAACATAATTTTCATGTCATCGGTTAAGTAATTAGAAATTCGTTTCATAAGGGCAATTTTAGAATTGATTTTGGAGGATACTTTGGAAAGCTGTACATTCCAAGATAAAGTATTATCTACATAAATACCCAGCATCTTATGAACACTAACGTTTTGCAAAAAGGTATTATTAATTGTCAACTTTAAATGTAAACCTTATTAGTTCTGTGCTTACGGCCGGTCGTTAAAATCATACATTTTGTTTTTGTAGGATGTATTGACATGTTGTTTAAATGACACCACTTTATTATGTTATTCAAATTTCTTTGAAGTTTACATTGTACAATTTGAATATCGCGAAAGAGGTCACGCGCAGGGGTCACCCTGTCTGCTAACCTGCGCATGGATTTTTTTTTTTTTTTTGCTAACGAGAGGTCGATTTTAAGCGTTCTCATAAGATGTCAATATACCTAGGTTTGAGTACAACATGTCTGCTTTATGTCTATGAAAAAATATTTGCACGCGCTCAAAAACACTATCCCACAGGGGCCTGTACGCGAACGTTGGTAAAACGAACATTTTCAAACCTGGTAAAATTGTGTCCAAGGTCATTTTCAAAGTTGTCTTAAAGTGTCAGCATTTGCCTCAGACGTCCGAGTTTTCAACATTCAGCAGCTGTCGGCATAGCCTTTAAATTCATACAGACAAAACGTGTTCGATACGGTAACTGTCACTTCTATGGAAGGCCAAACCTGTCTTAACCCGCGTATACGGTTTATTACGTTATGGCTGTTCAAAGGATATATGCTAAGTTTGAAAACTGGCTTTTAAACATAAATCAATACATCAATTTGAAAGTACTGAAACGCGTTTAAGGTCCCACTCACTAGATTTAGGGATTGATAGTCGTCTGTATTTGAGCTTTCTGTATCAGACAGTGAACCAGCTGGCAACGATACTCAGTGAACCAGCTGGCAACGATACTCAGTGAACCAGCTGGCAACGATACTCAGTAAACCAGCTGGCAACGATACTCAGAGTGCTCCCAGTATTTTTAAAGTCAATGCCTGCTCGGTCAGTCCATGGTATAATCGGGCACTCGTTCCGCGTGGCTTTCCTTCGCTAAAAATAATCAAATACATGTAAACAAATATTTTTAAGTAGACAAATAATATCACTGACAAGACCAACTGTCTATCTCTGTGCTTAAAATGAATATGCTTCACTAAGGGTTTTGAACTTATCACTATAAAAATGTGTCGTGTCGTGTCGTGTCGTGTCGTGTCGTATCGTATCGTATCGTATCGTATCGTATCGTATCGTATCGTATCGTATCTTGTCGTATCGCATCATGAAATATCGCCATTTCCTCTACTCATTCAACTTTCAGTCTATATAGTTCTAAACTGAAAAGATACCGGCCGGATTTTATTAGTAATAAAACTGTGCACATTTTTGTTCACCCTATGACATGACTCATTATATGCTTCCGAACAATCTCAGTAAATCTATCGTCCTTCAAAAAAATTTCTATGGCAGCTATAAACAATTCCATGAGAATTTTCCTACATGCGTAGTGCAGAAGCTGATAAAACGTCTGGAAGGCGGAAAAAACTGTATGTACATTAAAATCGGTACAAAAATATCCTGAAATGAATCGCAGATTAAGGCGAAACATCATTAACTTATTGCTTTTCGTTTTCTTAGGATTGGATAACTCTATATATTTGATGAGTTTCCCAAGTATACTTAATTTCTATGTAAAGCGGATACTGAAACAGGATGCGGATTTAATGAAAATATCCTATACCGTATAGCGGTATTTTTCGCGTGTGAACCGGTGTTGGATACAGAGTGATCTTGTATAAAACCGATTATTACATAATGATATTATTTAACTGAATTCTTATTAGGCTGAAGACAGTGTTGGAAATAAATTCTAGATTCGATGCAATTGTTTCAAAGTGATTCCAGAACAGTTACTGCAAAACAGGGTCCTGTATTGTTTATTGGCCATGTTTTTTCCGTATTTGTCAACTTTTTTTCTTTTTATTGGCGAAGTAAAACCACATTGCAAGAATAAATTAACCAGTATCACGACTACTATTGTATAGTAAATTAATAATATTTTACCGGTGACCTTGAACCCCCTGAAAAATATTTTGTTTGCTGAAAACAAAAGAACTAAAACAATATTTAAACATCTGTTTTAGTAACAGTGACCTTGACCCTAGTGACAAGCAATGCAATCCAAAGCTTTCCCTCCACACAAGTTACCTAAACACCAAGTATCATTGCAATTGGTCACTCCTAACTCGAGTTATTGAGTGGAAACCATTTTTTCTATTTTTAGTAACAGTGACCTTGACCTTGACCCTAGTGACCCGTTATGCAATCCCAACCTTTCTCTCCATACAAGCTATCGACACCCCAAGTATCATTGCAGTTGGTCACTCCTAACTCGAGTTATTCAGCGGAAACCATTTTTCTATTTTAGTTGCTGTGACCTTGACCCTAGGAGGTTGTTACATACGCTCTGCACATCATCTTAATATGGTGGACATTTGTGGTGCATTATCCTAAAATCTTTTAAGGGGTTCAAGAGGTACGGAGCGGACATGGAATATAGTCATATGACCTTTGATCTCTAATTGTGACCTTGACCTTGAACCAAGGTGGTTGTTACATGCATTGTACATCATCTCAATATGGTGAACATGTGTGGTGAGTTATTCTAAAATCCTTCAAGGGGTTCAAGAGATATGGAGCGGAAACGAAATACAGTCATATGACCTTTGATCTCTAACTGTGACATTGACCTTGAACCAAGGTGGTTGTTACATGCGCTCTGTACATCATCTCAATATGGTGAATATTTGTGGCGAGTTATTCTAAAATCCTTCAATGGGTTCAAGAGATATGGAGCGGACACTATTTTCGGACTGACGGACGGACGGACGGACAACTCGGCCAAAATAATATGTCTCACCCCCATTACATCGGGGGAGATATTGTAACATTTTGATTATAATCTTTTCTTTATCCATAATTAACATTCTAAAAAATTTATTAATCACAAAACCAAAGTAATTGGTTGCGTGAAACTTAAATGATTCTTAAAATTAATGTGAATTAAATATCCATATAGAAATAGGTAAAATAATATACACGTTTTATCTTGAAAAAATGAAGCGCAAGAAATATCATTTTCACTGTTCTGCCCTAATACGTAACATACACCGGTGTCGATTCATGTATCTCATTTTAACAAAACGCGCGAAAATGAAAATGAAATTAGCCGTAATCGAAAAATTACCGATATACAGTATATTGGTGCATCACTGAAAAAAATAAACTGTGTTGGTATGATTCATATATGTAAATACTGCATACATTTTGAGTCATGGCACTTGTCACACTTCTTTCAAGTATGTTTCATTATTGCTATTGTGTAGGTGCAAGCATCATCCGCTTGTTTAAGACAAAATTCTTATCGAATACGGTAAGTCTGGTTTAACTTCTAACATTTTTTGTATAAATGTACCATATTTAATCGTATAAACTATCATATTGGAGTATTTATTTTTAATTTATGACGAAAGTGTTTCTTGGTTTCTTTCAGACTCTTATAAAGTATATTCAAACGTCAAGATGATGAATGAAAAGTGGGCAATAGCATACAAGTTGATGGATTTCAACAGGGATGGTGTGGTATCCAGCAAAGATAGGGACGATTGCATACAATCATTTCTTACAACATACAAACCTGAAGGTGAAAGGAAAGAGAAGGATATAGGCGAGCTGAATTCGTTCTGGAACAAGGTCCTTTTCTTTTCGAATACTCCTGATTGGAGTAAATCTTTCACACTGGATGAGTTCGTCCTCACCCGCCAAGAGGCATATGGTAAAAATCCTGAGGAGGTTGTGGCACTTACTAAGGTCGCAATGACACATCTTTTAACAGCGGCAGACTGCGATAATTCTAAGACGTTCTCCTTTGAGCAATTTAAGAAGATGCACGAAGCGTTCAACCTGAAAGACGAGAAGTTTATCAAGGACGTTTACACTATGGTTGGACCAGATGTTGATGGAAACTGTTCTCTGGGAGATATTGTAGAGTTCTATACAGAGTTAACCGTGGGAACTGACGATGATAAACATCAGCAATGTAAAGCTGCTTTGAAAGAAATGGGATTTCTATAAAACATGATTCGAATCAAAGGTTTACTGCTGATTTTGTTTCATGTGCCCTTTAGTTAAAATCTTGGTACAATATTGTTTTATTCACGATGTACAACATTCTAACAAATTAGTGACAGGTATAGACTGTAAGCACAGTAGCACAACTACATAAATTTAACTGTGCACTAAAAACAGTTTTAATGGAATACAGACACCATGCTCTAGGTCTTGTGACTAATTTGATATATTAACAGTGTCCCACACTAAATAAGTTGAAAATGTTTAGCTGTTGTATACAATGACATTTTGACATTTGCACCTGAGACCATTCTCGTTGAATCTAACTTTGCGGAAGGTGTTTCAATCTGTTCTGTCAACTTAATTACATGTACAAACAAGTCAGATTAATCTTATAATCCTATTTTTGCACAGCTATCACACATGTATATTATGAAGTTCATTCGACTTTCTATTTTTGTATGCTAAGGAAGTAATGTAAAGTAAAAAGGTGCCATTCGTAATGTATTTTCTTCTTTGTTACATTTGGTCTGTACATGTAGAAAGCAATGTAAGCGACCAGCAGTTTTGCTGTCGGTATCATTGCAAAGATTTATATTGTTCCAAAGATAAAAAATGCGACTGTTTATCATAAAAAAGATTTACGCTATTTTTTTTATAGATAAATGTGAATGAGTTGTAACTACTTCTTTATTGTTTGATAGATACAGCAATGCGGCGCTAAAGTGATCTGTTCAGTTATAAAAGAGTGCTCGACATGAACTTCGCTCAAAGTTACACATCTCAAATTTTGGTTATAATCGCCTTCATCAGTAAAGAGGGTTTTTACGCTAACAACGATATCAGAGAATTATGAAAAAACAGTAGGTCGTTCTGGGGGAACTACTGTGTTACGAACTTTATTAAGAAGAAACTGCGCAGTAAGGAATCTTAAGTTTAAAGATGATTGTTGTTTAACTGTAGAAATGACTCTCACTCTTTAATATTTATGTAGAAAAGAGCCAGTTTTTCTGTTGTTGTCGATTTTACCTATAACCAGTGAAATATTTCAATATACGCTTTTAACTGAATATTCAGAAAAGCACCGTGGTGTAGAGATGGTGTAGAGCGTCGTACACCTTACCCCACCAGAATAATTTGATTGGGACCTCCATAGTCTCTTATTTTGGCCCTGTGGTTACAAAACATTTTTCATGATCAACTTTGAGCACAATATGTTTTTCACATTTAATGCTACACATATTATGTAAAACAAGAGTTGGCGTTTAAAATGCATTTTACTGCGTTCAGAAAACTTTAAATTGATTTATTAAACGTTTAAATTTTGCATCAAAATGTTGAGCACGAAACTCAGCTGAGCATGAAAAAAGTTTTAAAATCACGAGACATGTCAGTCATCGAGGATAGTTATTAATAGTTAGAGCTTTGCAACTTACACGGACGTGGACTTCAGACTGCTGACTAGGGAACAATCTCAAGGGTTTTTATCAAGCGTGTGTGTCATCTCTTAATTGAAATCGCTTTGCAGTTAAAGGGGAATTAAATGAACATCGACAAAAACTAATAAATCAATCATATTCAATACAATTTCTTTCCACCTATAAACCAGGCCTGAACATATTTTTACCGTTCTTGCGAACATCAGTCTTGGGTGCCGCCAAACATAATATATAAGTGTACATAAATGTTGAACCTTGCTACAAAGCCTTGAACCTTCATCCGCCGAACCTCCACCAAGGAAGGGTTCATTACTTGCAGTTTTCCGTTAATTGCTCAACTGATTGAAAAAATTAATTCGATTTTGTTTGTTGATGTGTTGCTTTACGTATTCACTGACCAATCAGATCTGCTTAACGTTTAATTCTATAGTCGATGTTAAGTCACGAAACGTTTCTGAATATAGCCATCATTACGTTCTCTTTCTCGCTTGCGGGATATTTGTGCAGCAGTAAGGCTAGACATTACTGGTATATCTTATCACCTAGAATGTTCAACTCTGGGGAGAAGTCGAGCGGCTCCCCTGGACCAATGCTTTATCTGAATTTGGCAGTCATGATGACTAGATGACTAGAAATCTTCGGGTGCAAATGCTTATGTTTATGAAATGCAACGAAATTAATAATTCAACATTTCATCGACATACTTTCCCTTTAACTCACTGTTTGTAATTTGAATCGCACGATATGTTCGTGGCTGTATTTATCGACAGTTTCGTGTAGCATATTACATGAAGTATCGTTACCATGAGTCAATGCAGTCGTTCTATTTAAGGGCTTTGTTCTGACGTAGATTTGAAGTTGCATCTTTACGTTACCCTATGTGAATGTTGTAGAACAGGAAATATCTGGCCACTTTTGTTTGATAAAATAGATGTCTAACCATGAACAAAGAACATCGACGTCAAATTTCAAAATAAAAATGCAATAGATCAAGAAATACCTCATGTTTCTACAAAACTATATGGCCTGAGCAGAAAGAAATCGCCATCGGTATATAATGTAAACATTATTTTTTTATGTTATGCATAAAAAGCATTAATTCATGAAATATTTTTTGTTTTTAAGTCCATTTTTGGCCCAGGTTTCTACAAAACTACATTGCATGAACAAAACGAAATAACAATCACTATATAGTATAAACATCCGTGTAGATTCAACGAGCCTTAGTTTTTTTATTGAATGCACAAAAAGTCGCAAAAAGCCCTTGTAAAATAGGTACCCATCATCCGAAAGTTATCAGATTGGTGAAGAATCAAGAGAGGCAAGAGATGCACCAGGTCCTGCACGACCCCAAACACCTGAAATTCAACCTTTGTCTCGTAAATATTGCCTCTCAGCATAGTTTAAAAACAAAATTTGATTAAGTTTATTCTCAGAAAAGACGCCAAATCAGATTATGCGTGTTCACTGAACAGAAAATATGAAAACATACAATGAACCGAGCTGTATAACATTTAAACCTCGGGTTTTTTTTTTTTCGTCATACTCTTTCTTACCTCCAAGAAGTAATTGGAGTTTTATTTTTTGTACATTTTTAATGTGCAGACACTTATCCAGAGCAATGCTAGAGCCAGACGACGAGCAGCAAAGATACTTTTAGCTACACTTTTTCGTGACAATCAGCTTGCCTATGCATGATTTTTCAGGAAAAAAGTACCTAAGATACTGTGTGAACTAGGCAAAAGTAATAGCTCAGATGATGAGTTGTATGAACTGATACAGTTTAATAAAGTTCTTCCAGTGAAAGGTACTGTTTCCTGTATACCCCACAAACAATAATTTTAGTGCCGCAACTGCAGATGTATTAAACAATATTTCACTTTTGAAAAAACACTTTCAATCTATTCCCTAGTCAGCAGTCCGCATCCTGAGTCCGAGTAAGTTGCCAAACTCAAACAATGGGTTGTAAGAACCTGCTCTACAATCAATGTAAAATAAAAAAGCTTAAGCTGTTTAAACAAAAATCATAGATTTTGTCAGCAAGCTGGTAGCAAATTTGTTTACGCTTAAACCTTATTTTCAAAACTATTTCAGATATGTACATTTCAAAACTATCGTTGAGGAACAGGCTAGATAGGAATGTTGGGGTTTAACATCCGTTTTCAGCAATATAATTATGTATTTTCCACGAATTTAAGTGGATATAATTTCTTATGCTTAAATATATAATTAAGGGAAAGTGAGATGCATCAAAATGACCTGGAGCTCAGTATTAAATTTATGTGGATATTAGATAAACACAATACTTATTAGGAGTAAAGAAAACGACACAAAATGATTTCCTATACGGTGAATTAGGCAGAATGCCACTACAGAACATTAGGTTTTTCAATATAATTAAATTCTGGACAAAAATTTACATACAAATGAAAACAAATATATTAGAAAAGTATATACAATGTTAATGCAAGATACAATAGATTATCCTAACAGGATAAACCGATGTCCATTATTAAGAGATGTATTATGTACTCTTGGGTTTCATGAAGCCTGGCTTTTTCAAAACGTTGGCAATTTTGACTTGTTTCTAATTACTGTAAAACAGAGAATAAAAGACCAATTCTTACAAAACTGGTCAGGGAGGCTGAACGATTCAAGCAGAGCTTTATTCTATAGAAATATTCCAAACTATATATTATTTCAGCCTTATTTGGACATCGTCACACTTCAAAAACTTCGTGTAGTTTTATTCCGTTTATGTATGTTATCACACAGACTATTGATTGAAACTTGTAGATGGTCAAAAACCAGTAAGTACCCTTTAAACGAAAGGAAATGTTTCTCATGTAATAATCTAGAAGATGATTATCACTTTATATTAGAATGTTATACCTATACTGATTTGAGAGGACAGTTTATTCCAAGATATTACTGGGATCGTCCTAATATCTGTAAATTTGTTGAATTAATGATTACTGAAAATAAAAGGATTAAAAAAAATTTAAGTGTCTATACAGAAAAAGCATTTACACTTAGGACAAATGAGTTATATATAAGATAGGTATTTATCTCTTTGTGAAGAATGTTGTATATGTTAAACGGTCTATACCTTCTACAAAGATTAAATATAAATGACCATCATAGAACAACAAATTGAATGTATATTGTCACTTTCCAATTCTTGTTCTTGCTAATATTGCTTTCGAGCAAGACCAGTCATATATTGGAAATAATAAAGCATACAATTTTACTTACATTAACTCCAAATACGATCTCGGTATTTCGATTTCGCTAGAGGTCTATTATTTGGATATTAGTATCAATAATACTATATTGTATTTCGAATAATAAAGGTTAACATATATATTTTATTTAACCTTATCCGTAAAAGTGTCGTAATATGACACGAAGGTATAGAACGTATCACACGCATTAATTACCATTACTGATAATGGTAGTTAATAATAAAAATAATATTAATATGTTCTTTAAAGACTCATAAGGTTACACAATATTGAAACTGTGAACTGGAATTGCCTCCTCAAAATAGTGTTACATTTGTTTTAAATGACTGTCCTTGCTCTGCGATGGCCCCTCAACAAATAATAAAAAATGTATTTCTTTTTATGTTGGGCCTTTGATAATTATTTAACATCTATCAATATGTTGAAATGCACGCTTTCAGACTATAAATACAATCCCATTTCTAGTACATAAATTGAACATGCATACTTATCAATATAAAATTGTGAGTCTTTAGAATTGTTACCGTTATAATTGTTAAAATTGACTTATTGTAATTGAAACAACAGTATGATTTGTTGCGCCTTATTGGTTTATATGCATTTGTATGCCACATGGGTCTCAGACCTTCTGGATCGGAATATAATCTATCTATCAATAAGCGAAAAATTGAGCAAATTAATAGCACATTTACAAGACGTCCGCGAATAAAACAAGGATTGTATCTGAAAACTGCAAGATACTCAATAAGTTGATATGTATGGAATGGGTTTGTCTAGAGCGTAGCAAATACGAACGCCTAAACATAGTTGACACGCACACAAACTACGTTAAGGAGTAATGGAAATTAAAAACCAACACTACGTGGCAGACAACTTCTACAAAGCAATTGTGTCTCTGATATCAGCAGATAAAGATCATTAATAGAGTAACGAACACATGTACAATACCTTTACACGTTGTATGAATTTATAACAATCGGAAGAAGTCAATAATTGTCTTGTCATTACTTTCCTAGGTCACTTTATTTTTCATAACATCATAATTAATTGTATTTTTTGAATAGCTGCATCACGTCATTGTAACACTGTCCGGGAGAATCCAAAGCCCAAATGAAATCAAGATGCTCCCATCCATTGATCACTTTGTTAAAAACGACTGTTGTGGATACATTGAGCAGCTTGTTGACGTCACTTGGTACGACAAGCCAATCATTGGTCCCGGAAAACATCGCCACTGGTACTGTAACTTTGCTTGGGTCATATTCCGGTGGCGTTGTCTGATTGAAAGAAGAAATAGTGTGGACATTAAATTGAACTTATATAACTCACTTAAATTATTATTTGACAGACAACAAGAGATCCGACAATAAATGTAGGGACCGGTAAACGTTAAACTAAAGTACAAAGCCATTCGTGTTGCAATTTAGATCTGTGATAATCTCTGAAAAGTATCACTTAAGTCACTTTGTAACGTTTATATGTAGATTGAAAATATTGAAGTAAAGAATCGATTCTATAAAGACAATGATCAGCTTTATTTATTTATCTCAGTGTTCAGTGAAACATGGCTCTCAAGGCATTTGTTTTCACCTGAACGTTAAACGATATCAAGCTTGAAACTTTAAATTCTACGTTTTAAAAGTTTTAATAATCTGCTACATATGTATTGTGTAGCAAAGATTCACTTTTGTATATAATTATCAAGGTCAAAGGTTTTTTTTACAAGAAAACATACCGAGAGAACTAGTATGTGTTTTATTTTTAAAAAGTCGTCTTGAATGTTTACACTTGCTACTACTTAGGTTACTATCGTCCAGTATAAATGTTTTCATAAAACTTATCATTTTTGCCAAGAATATACGCCTTGCTAAAATCAACAAAGTTACAACAGCTGTGATTTTGTTTATTCTTAACTAGGTCATGTAATACCAAGGTGTAACCTAATAAATACTTCTAACAATGTATTAAATTCTGACTAAGTAAACATGCGAAAGCATTTCGTCCTTGTAAATATCTAATATCTCGTTCGTCCTTGTAAATAAAAAAAACTCGTTATGTCCTTTTCAAATATATAAAATTTCGTTCATCCTTGTCTGAAATCTCGTAACTGCTCTTACAATAAACCGTAAAATTGGCCATTGTGTTAAGTTCATATGACTATCACTTTTGATGTTAATCGTAAAGCACCAATAAATTGCAATAACATATCGCCAAAACAAAATATTTGAATCATTATGCTTAAAGCCAGTTACCAAGATTGTAAATTGTATTGTAAATCCCTAAATGATACAAGAATACTTAGTAATTATTCCTAATTTGTCCCTAACCACATTAATGAACACAAATACTGTTCTAAAAAATATACCGGTACTGTGAAATAAAGATGGACTGGTTAGATATTCAGATGTAGTCTCTCGTGTATCAATGCAATACATTGGGTATGTAAATAAAACCAAGGGGTCTGACTATTCGAAAAAGGGCTAGGGTCTGGTACCCGGATTCCGTTGTATTTGCATCTGACTCTCTTCAACCTGCGCCTGTCAGTAGCCTTCGCAAGTTCACCCAAGGTGTAGTCACAGGGTCGGCCGGGACTTATAAACAATCAAAGAAAAAAATTACTAGTTTAGGAATTATCATGGTTGAAACACTTTGAATGGTCTTGAAAACAGTGAGCGTGTATTGATATTACCTGATTATACTTATTCATGTTTTCTGTTGGTCCATAATCAAACGCTTGGAACTTCCCACTATTGACCAGCTGAAAATAAATATTCAGACACATATGGTTTATGAAACGTACACAAATGCTAAATGTAGATACAACTCACATGTCCAGAACGAGAACTCAACATTTTTAACGATTTCACTATTTCGTTTCAGGTATAAGTGTAAGAAATGCAGAACATAATAACCGATAAAGCTTAGTTAAACAAATAACTTAAGATTTTGCATTTATTTGTCGGATTCTATTGATCATCGAAATACAGACTTTAAAGCGGATACCCATAAAGTTAACTATCATAAAGTAAATAACTATGGTAAAGATGATACTCACATAATGTGTTAAATAATTCATGCACCAATAGATTAAATATTTAACTGAAACTTTTGACCGAAATTCATAACGAGACTTTACGTTCAAGAACGGCGTTGCGTATTCGTTTCTATGGAAACCAAGGATAAGAGGACATATATATCAGTTATTCCTTCACAAAACTTTGTAATGTTCCGATAATACTGAAAACTAAAAGATATCTATCTAACATCTGTATTTCGTAACTGAAGGAAATAGAATAATGAATATATATTAAAACACGTTATATTAAGAAACGGACAAAACTGGCACATAAGAGAGCCATACATGCTTAGATATTCGAATAGAATTAAATATCACATTGCGCTTGTTGTTTATAAGACTACAAAAAAACTAGTGCCAATGTATATATGTAACTTGTTAACCTTTTCCAGCAATGAAGTCTACAATCTTAGATCCATTAATAACAATAACCTGTCTTCACCAAAACATAAAACAAATATATTGAAATCGTCATTTTCATATGATGCAGTACACATTTGGAATAACATTCCTTTGCATATTCGTCACTCTAAATCTGTAACGTTGTTCAAAAAGAATTATAAATTATATTTGTTACATAATCAAAACTAGTGACAAGTAACACATTTAGTTTATGAGGTTAATTTGTAAATATATTCTATTTTGCTATGATGCTATTTTTCTGAGTGTCTGTCAATTATAATTTGTATGGGTTTTGGGTTGAAAATGTTTGTACCTGCATGTGTGCAATTTTGTGAATGTATGTATTTGTATGAACGTTTGTTATTTATGGAAGGCCACAATGAAATTGTGATGTATATACAAATTTGTATAAATGTCTATTTGTGTTACCCTCGTGAAATAAAGATTGTATTATTATTATTATTATTATTATTATTATTATTATTATATTTTTTATCAAGTGGGATGGGTTTGACGGTATTTTGGTTCGTCCATTCCCCAGTTTACCAGGAAGAAGTAGTCGGTCAGCTGCTAACGCTTTGCAAACTTCTATACATTTTTATGTACGCCCAAAAAAAACTTTCTTTGAATGTCGTATATGTTGAACGACTTGGTTGTATATTATTCTAGTATGCACCGTTTGATTACATGGAAGCAACGATGAACGCAATTATTTCTAGGTATGGGCGTCAGTGGTTTAGTGTTAACGGCGTTTAAATATACCAATATTTACTCCCGGCTAAAATTGATAATCATTATATTTGTAACTAATAGTCCTACAATGAAAAATAACTTAAGTAAAGTAGCTATATCAAACATTCTTACCTGAGAAAAATGATTAATGTTTTTGACTGACGTCCCAGCAGGATTTTGACCAATGTAAACTGGAACACGCGTCTGTAATAATAAAAAAAAGCAGAATGTTTAACCAGACGACAACACATTGTTTGCATCTCCTGAGACTGATTTGGTCCTCCTTGCTTTCACGTATTTTATCAGTAGCAGACAACATTTGCATATCTGTTTTAATGAAATCTAAATACTCCGTGGTATCTGCAAGTAACGACTTATGTCAGTATATATAATAGTCTGTACATACAGTACGAAAACAATTAACACACACATTTTGTAACAGATATACCTTATAACAACTACTGATGAAACTACATGTATACATGTATATAAACTCGTCTCGTATATATATATATATATACATATGACACACTTGCCTTGTTAATTTGTTTTTCATCAAATCCAGCGAGGACAAATAGCAAATTTTTGCAGAGATAAGATGGTATTTCCTTGTCACAAACATCCTTTGCGAGGAAGGTATATATTCCATCATGTGGCAAAAACTCTCCTTCCCCAAATAGTGAGTAGAAGAACTGGAAAGAGACAAATCTCTTACAGACGTCAATTGACTGTAATTTGTACATTTATATAAATATAAGGCTGCGTTTTTCATTGGTATTGCAAAAATTAAGAAACATTTTCTCGCAACTTTATCTTCATTAGGAAACGACTTGAAAAAAAAAGAAAGCAAAAAAAAAAAAGCTTTATGTAAACACTGTTATAGAACACTATGTTATCATTATTATATCAGTAAGTTACATACAGTATGCGCAAATTCAAAGTGGTCATAGTACTGTAGAATTGCATCCAGTTTTACGGCCTTTCGCTGGCACGAAGGTAACTTACATCTATATCCTTTGTGTACCTAGAAAGTGTTCTGAATGGTCCTTTTATTGCATCTAGGTACACAGAGGGAGCGAGTGCCACAAACAACTTAATTTTTCGCGCGAGGTCAGGATCTCTTATCAGCTGTGTGTAGCCTATCAACCCTCCTTGAGAATATCCGACGAAGTATATTTGTTTTGCCCCTGTCACAGCAAGTATCTTGTTAACAGTGTCTGGAAGGTCATACATCGCCATGTCATCCCAGCTAGAATACAAAACCATGTGTTACTGAATCTATTTAGTGTAATACATCGCCATGTCATCCCAGCTAGAATACAAAACTATGTGTTGCTGAATCTATTTAGTGTAATACATTACCATGTCATCCCAGCTAGAATACAAAACTATGTGTTACTGAATCTATTTAGTGTAATACATCGCCATGTCATCCCAGCTAGAATACAAAACTATGTGTTACTGAATCTATTTAGTGTAATACATCGCCATGTCATCCCAGCTAGAATACAAAACTATGTGTTACTGAATCTATTTAGTGTAATACATCGCCATGCCATCCCAGCTAGAATACAAAACTATGTGTTACTGAATCTATTTAGTGTAATACATTACCATGTCATCCCAGCTAGAATACAAAACTATGTGTTACTGAATCTATTTAGTGTAATACATCGCCATGTCATCCCAGCTAGAATACAAAACTATGTGTTACTGAATCTATTTAGTGTAATACATCGCCATGTCATCCCAGCTAGAATACAAAACCATGTGTTGCTGAATCTATTTAGTGTAATACATCGCCATGTCATCCCAGCTAGAATACAAAACTATGTGTTGCTGAATCTATTTAGTGTAATACATTACCATGCCATCCCAGCTAGAATACAAAACTATGTGTTACTGAATCTATTTAGTGTAATACATCGCCATGTCATCCCAGCTAGAATACAAAACCATGTGTTACTGAATCTATTTAGTGTAATACATCGCCATGTCATCCCAGCTAGAATACAAAACTATGTGTTACTGAATCTATTTAGTGTAACACATTACCATGCCATCCAGCTAGAATACAAAACTGTGTTACTGAATCTATTAAGTGTAATACATCGCCATGTCATCCCAGTTAGAATACAAAACTATGTGTTACTGAATCTATTTAGTGTAATACATCGCCATGTCATCCCAGTAGAAACAAAACTATGTGTTACTGAATCTATTTAGTGTAATACATTACCATGTCATCCCAGCTAGAATACAAAACTATGTGTTACTGAATCTATTTAGTGTAATACATCGCCATGTCATCCCAGCTAGAATACAAAACTATGTGTTACTGAATCTATTTAGTGTAAACATCGCCATGTCATCCCAGCTAGAATACAAAACTATGTGTTACTGAATCTATTTAGTGTAATACATCGCCATGTCATCCCAGCTAGAATACAAAACCATGTGTTGCTGAATCTATTTAGTGTAATACATCGCCATGTCATCCCAGCTAGAATACAAAACTATGTGTTGCTGAATCTATTTAGTGTAATACATTACCATGCCATCCCAGCTAGAATACAAAACTATGTGTTACTGAATCTATTTAGTGTAATACATCGCCATGTCATCCCAGCTAGAATACAAAACCATGTGTTACTGAATCTATTTAGTGTAATACATCGCCATGTCATCCCAGCTAGAATACAAAACTATGTGTTACTGAATCTATTTAGTGTAACACATTACCATGCCATCCCAGCTAGAATACAAAACTATGTGTTACTGAATCTATTAAGTGTAATACATCGCCATGTCATCCCAGTTAGAATACAAAACTATGTGTTACTGAATCTATTTAGTGTAATACATCGCCATGTCATCCCAGCTAGAATACAAAACTATGTGTTACTGAATCTATTTAGTGTAATACATTACCATGTCATCCCAGCTAGAATACAAAACCATGTGTTACTGAATCTATTTAGTGTAATACATTACCATGCCATCCCAGCTAAAAGTAATCACATAAGTTAGTGGGTTTGCATTATCTGATTATGTTCCGGTTGAAAAGTTAAAATTTCCAAAGAAATAACTAATCAAGACAACAATACAGGAGCAAATTGTTTTATAAAGAGTTTTGCAAGTATCTTTAAAATGCAGAAACAAAGATCGTAAGTTGAATGTTATGGTACTGTAGTACCAATCTCTCCAATACTACGTGCTGTTCTAAAGTAAAACTGGTATCTTTAAAAGAGTTTCCTGCCACTTTTGACTCAATGGTTCAACACGAATGTTTTTATTACATTACTTTTCAAAGTTGTCTTACAGCTTTTGCACATCTATTATTGACATACAATGAAATGATTGTCAAACTTAGTTTGGGAAGTTCCTTAAGACACAGTGCTGTGTAGTTCCGTCTTTTGCAATTAACTATTGCGACCAAGTATATATTTTCTATAACCTGTCTTGAGAACACTAGGCCAATGTTGATAAAACTATGCAGGAATGTTCCTTGCATGAAGCTAGACCAAAATTGTTCAAAGAATTCCATTTCATGCAGAACTCTGGTTGCTATGGCAACAAAAAGGAACTCTGAAACCACAAGGCCTAGAACTTAGATATTTGGCATATAGCATTGGCTAGTAGACCTCTACCAAGATCGATCAAATTATGACCCCCGGAACAAAATTGACCACGTACGGGGGTCACTTAGTTTTACATAGGCATATATAGGTCACACTTTTAAAATCTTCTCTGAAACCACAAGGCCTAGAGCTAAGATATTTGGCATGTAGCATTGCCTAGTAGACTTCTTCGAAGTTTGTTCAAATTATACCCCTGGGGTCGAAATTGACGATATGAGATAAAGCCATTGAAGTTGTCAGTTTAAAGTTTTATGTTATTTTCATTTTAGTATTTTTTTCGTATGACATGTTTGTGCTGAAATGTTGACCAGTGTATCTCTTTTTGTTACTGTCATACACGTTATGCAGATATAATAATTACTTTCGGTGGCATCATATTTAAATGATAATGATGAACATTTTATAATGTTACCTGAAATTCCAGAATTCTTTTTGACTAGGATCGAGTTTCTCGTGCCGCCTTCCGTATGTATTCCCTCTACTGTTACCCAACCAAACATCATAGCCGGCATCAGCCAGAATAAATCCAAAACTCTCGTTAACAAGGTTCTCCACCCAACACGCAGAGCATGAAACAAGTCCGTGCAGCAAGAACACAACTGGTCTCTCTAAATCTGCAGTAAAAGTGAGAACTATTTCTCATTTGCATAATTTGTCTATGGGAAATGGTAGCACGACATAGAATGCATATTGTATAAACATTATGCAAGTATAGCTTTACTTGCCGCTTATAACTTTAAGGCATGTTTTAACACGGTGAAAATATTTTATGCTTACACGAAATTGATGCATATAGTTGTTAACCTAATGCATCACATTGTCTTGTGTTTAGATCCACAGAAATAGTTTGCGCAGTCTTTCACATAAAGTGTATACCTTTATTATTATTGTCATTATTTATCGATAAATAGAATTCTCCTCAAAACAGTGTGAACAGGTGTCATCTTGTTTAGTGTAGGGCGAATCGGAAGTGTAAGTTAGTAAACCACAATATGTCACCACTATATGGAAATGATAGAGACACTATGATAAGTTTACTCTATTGGCCTTCTCATCTTTAAAGTACAAAGTCATAGTCAGTTAACGAAAGCCAAACTAAATTTAAAGTAAAGAAAGTTACAAATAATTAATGCAAGTTCGCGTTCCTGACCATATGTCAGTGTGGTACCTTTGAAGTACATGCTTTATTGGATTTTTTTTCAGTCTTTTTTAGTTGTAAATTAATTAATTCAGGTGTCTGGAAATTGCTTGGGATGTAGTTAATGCGTCTATTTGTCAATATAAGAACACTGACTTGTTATTCCTTGGCAGTAAAGTCCGTAATTGAGAAGATAATTGCTTTTTAGTCAGATCAGCAATGCTAGTGTGTGAGACAAAAACACCAAACAAAGACAAAATATTACATCAAACATACATATAATTGACAACAGTACAATTTATACCGCGTCAAATTAACAATAGAGATCAAGCAGAGTAGCCTACTCATGAACTTTGCGGAATAGGAGTTCAACAAATTACAATTAAAACCATCACTGAAGGTGGTTGACATCCCCGTCATGGCTTAAACACAGAAATGGATATATGAATACGTAAAAGTTAGTTCCACTGGCTGCTGAGAAATAGCCCGGACTAAAATTTACTGAAAAGAATCACAGGGCCGAAACTCAACGGAATCTTATTCAAGTGCAAAATGCCGTCAATATGAACAAATGGGCTTGGTATCAAAGCGCTGTAACTAAATGAAAAAAAGTCTCAGTGCAACATGCCAATGATACGCACAGATAAGTTTGGTATACCTATGTTTACTGCTAAAAAGCACGGACAAAATTTGCTTTAAAATTCAAAGGGCCCGTAACTCAATAGAAAATTATCCTAGCGCAACATGCGAACGATATGCACACATATTTGGTATTAATTACTTCCGTGATGTTTTATTGATTTCAAGCCTTTGGTTTCTGAGAAATAGCAAAGACAACATTTGTTGAAATAAATTGAAGGGCCATACATGTAAAATTGCTCTAGCATATCATACTGACGATATGCACAAATAGGCTTGGTCCTTGAACTTCGCATACGGGGGTGTAACTAGAGCTATCACTGGAAGTGATTAATAACCCGCTTATGCGTTGGCCGTACTCCAAATACTGTAAAATACTGTATTACCGTAAATTACTGTATTACTGTAGTACTCTATACTGGTGTACTCCATACAATGTAGAGTTATTGTACGTATATAGTACTATTTTTAAAGATTTTTTTCTTATTTAAGTAGTAGCGGTCCTTTTATGTGCCCTGGAAGGTGACATAGAATACTTCGGAGCAAGTTTGGTGACTGGTTCACGAGAAGACATGTAGTTCCGTGTAAAAATTGACTTTGTGTTAGATGGGACGGGACGGGACGGGATTAACGGACAGACAGACGGAACGGGAGGGACGGGACAACATGCGTGATTCCAACTTTCCCAATGTATAATAAGAATTAATTGCGCTGAGCACATACTCTTTTTCGGTCAATGCGGGTTTTTTTCAGCTTACTTCAAACAAAGTTAAGATAAAATCATCTTTAATGAGCTTAAAAAGAACCTCTTCCTATTAAGAAAATAGAATGCTCACCATTCCGTTCAAATATATATATATATATATATATATATAATCTTTTCAGGTACCAGTATCTTTGACATGAAACAAAAACTTACTTTGTTCTAATTTGAAATTTGCGTTTTTTTCTGTAACCAGTATCTTTGACAAAATAAAAGAACTGTCTGTTTTAGACCATATTACAGTATGGCTCAGTTTACAAATTGTTACAAACCGGACTTAGTTTTATTCCTTCCGTTTGGTATTCTTTGGACATTGATTATATACCCGTCATGGGTATGTACGTCGTATTCTTCGCACGGATAACCTTTACTGGTGATAAGTTGTGTCTAAAAATGTAAAAATCAAACTAGAGATCATTAATGATAGTAAAATTATATCGGAAATAATGTTCAATTTGTAACGTTGTAGGTTTGGTACTTACGTGGCATTACATTATCAAACAAATAAAGGTATAGCTTTAATAGAAAAAAACATGGTTATATTTGTTTTAGACTTACCGTATTCATGTATATTTCAGGGTCCTCGGACACATTCCTGTCAGAACTTGAGGAGCAAAAGCATCCCTTCAATGATATCAGCACAATAAACAAGGAAATACACAACGCAATATTCATTTTTGTATAAAATGGCTTAGACTTGAGATTTAAAGCATTTAACTTCACCTTACATCTGTGAATTGTTTTATACTTGACAGATTAGAAATTAGGTCTAACATTATATTTATCTTTTCTGTATCTAAAATCATGTTTTGATAACGTATACAATATACAACTGACCTTGGCCTGGGAAAACGAACTACTTTCACCTCACAACAACTGTAAATTATTACATAAACGCGATAAAATATAACCCGATATATTTGAACGTGGACTCTGGGTCTCTATGAGTTTATTTGAACTTAAATCATAACGTTGTAAATAGGCCTCGAAGGCTATCAAATGGTAGAACAAATACTACCAAAACTTATTTTCTCTATGAGAATCACCCATTAACATCAATTTTGCATGATGACCAACTTGGACAAGTTGGATTAAAAATGCTAGATATATTGGTGAAATGTTATGTAATATTGTGTGACATAGAGTTTAAAAATTATGATAATGTCTGTAAATTAACATGAATTTTATTTATCACAAATACACTTTTATATACATGTACATTTACAACAGATAGTTCGGTCATTTAATAGTCGCAAATCTAAATTAACAACGTAACCAATCAAAAACGACATAACATCGGTAGTGCGTTAGAATGAATGTTTTACGGTACTGTAAATTGCAAAACCAGTTAACCTTTTATTTTAACACTATTGCCAATTTCTCTTAGATACACAACGACGGATTTGAGAGCGAGTTACAAAGAATATCACTTTAGGTGTCCGGAACTGTTATTGGTTGTTGAAATTACCTACCAAACATTTACAAGTGTGCCTGCTTTTCAAACAGTATACGCTTGGATTTGCATCGTTATGAATGAAGTTACATGATGTTAAAAATCGTAATAAAGTGAACTTCACTTCTGGCATCTCTTTCAACATCAGCAATGGTAAAATGAGACAAATAGTGTTTTAATGAACAGTCAAAACTTAACTTAATGTACAGACTGCTACGAATTCATGTTAGCACAGTAAGTAGTACATCTTCGAACTTTTTTGTTTTGATTAATGTCTTTGAATGAAATATACTTTTACTTTATGTTGATTTATTCATGTCACAAAACCGCCAAATAAACTACTTTATAGTAATTGTCATATTACTATTCAAATGAACTACACTGAATAATCGAACGATGATTGTATGAAAAATCAAAGTCCCAGTTGATATGGATCATGCTTGTGAATAACCGTTATCTGTGAATTAATCTGTAACTGATACATAAATAGATGCACCTGATACCGGTAATTATAATGTAAAAGTGAACGTCACCTATACATGTACTAGTAAGTTTACACCTAAAACACGGTGGGGAGTCACGTGATCAAAATAATCTCTAAACAAAAGTAAATATATTAAAAATGTTAAAAAATAATGAAAGCTATTTAGCATTTAATATGAAATGTAGCCTATCATATGGCAACATTAGCGTATTCTAGACCTACACAGGTCTAAATCATAGTCTCCTTCCGAACGGATAAACACTTCAGGACACTGAACTAATTTATTTTTGAAGTGTTCAGCACAATCAGAAGGTAATTGTTGTTGAGACCTGAGTAGTTCTAGAACACGTTAATGTTGTCATACGATAGGCTACTTTTTATATTCACAACTAAACGGCTTTTATCATTTTCTAACATTTTTCATATATTTACTTTTGTTTAGAGATTATTTTGATTATGTGATTCCCCACCGTGTAAAAGGTAGGAAATGATTATTTGTCTGAAATTTGAGACATTGCAAGTATCTTATTTTGTGGAATGGTATAGGTCATTCAACCAAATAAATAAAGGTGTGCTATAGAGCGAGTTCGATCAGCAACTATAGTGACTATGGTACAACTAAAGAGTCATCGAACTACCTCTGGTTTGACTAAAATGACGTCATCCGGTCACCACGGTTCGACTAGAGTAAATCGGTGGTTTCTTTGGAACAAATATGGCGGCTAAAGGTAAAAATGCATTTTGCGATAACTAAAAAATCTTCTATATTTCTTCCTAAAACATTGAAACATTGAAAATTGTGTATAATATATGAAATTAGACAAGCAGCAAGTGAATTAATCTGAAATGTGGAAAATTACCGATAAATTCGACACATTTATGAGCTTTTAGTATTTATGAACGGTTCGTCGCACTTCCGTTTCGTACCCTAAGCTAAATTAACTTTAGGTACATTTTTTCGTCTTTTAAATGCATCTAGACAGCCTATTACAGTTTGTGATCTGTCATAATACACCAGCATGCTGTCATCAACTTCATCATCAAATTCCAGGCATATTACTGTAACAACACTATTTTATTTGTGGGCGCCGCCATATTGAATAGACCAGAGGCTAACCAAACGCGTTTCGATCACTTTTTCATAAACGCACGAGTACTTTGACTTCCGGTATCAAACTATGGTTGCTGATCGAACTCGCTCATATTCAGTTTTATATAGTTTTTTCATTAGGCTTTGAATCCTTACAGATAATGTTGCGGAAAAAGGTTAAATTCTAGGAATGTCAATCAAAGCAAACATTTTCCTTCGTTTTACTATTTATTCGCCTGTTGTGAGAACGAACAAAGATAAAACGGTCTGTACGTTCAGGAAAAACCTTTTAAAGGATTTAGTTCAGATTAAGTCCGGAGCCATAACGAAGGAACTTATTAATGGAATTTTTTTATAACTTAAAATAAGTATATAATAGCATAATGCCGCGGTGCACGTACAACTCCACAACTTCATTGCCCTTTAATTGTTATATACTTCTTAATTCAATATGAAAACATGAAAAATTCTATTTCTATGGGACCGGATATCAAAATTTAGTTTTAATTGGGTCAAATAATGTAATGATCACTCTTTCTAACATCCACCCCTTCACCCTCAGCCCCATCCCACCCCAACCACATTGTTAATGGAGCTAGATAATTTTAAATGCAGGGTTTTTTTTCTGAAAAGTTTGTTAGAATTTGATTCTAATTTGATTTGTAAAAATAATCGACTTTGTAGTTTCTAAGAATTGAAAATTAAGAAAACGAATATGAAGAAATTGATTTTCAAATTATAAATGAAAACTAAGTGAAATCATAAATTATACATGTATACAATGTGAATATAGAGGTATATAAATAAAGTAATAATTATGCTACAAATTAAAACGAAAACAAAACAGAATATCATTTTAACGAAATGGAATCAAACAATACAAACATGTTAAACATAAATTAATACAGAAATGTACAAGTACAAATGCATTGTGAACGATGTAATATCAATCGCATCTTACTTTAAATATAAACAAAATTAAAATTTACTTCGGCTTTAAAGGTCGGGAAAATGTTTCAAAATGTTATATAAATTCCTTTTGCGAGAAATACTAAGACAAGATTTAATATAAAGGAAAGGAAACTCACTAATCCGTAGTTTTAAAAGAAATTGTAAAAATATTGGATTATTTCTTAAACTATTTTTTCAAGCATTTTAAGACAGTCCTTTAAATAAAAATAGTCAAATCCAACAATTGCCCTCACTCTACAGTTGTACTACAGGTCTTATAGATTTTTCATGTCCTAAATTGTGTATTATTTCCTGACGTGTTCTCCCTGATGATGCAAATGAAGACCGTATCAACATTAAGCGTTGGTTACAAAAAAGTCTTAACTTTAACTTGAAACTTCTTAACAATAAAGCATAAAGTAGAGGATTGAAAACTGTTGAAACTTTAGCAAACACTGCAGGTATTACTACTGCCAAAGGTGTAAGAGAATATCTGTTTCCAAATAATCCTATCCATGACACAATGCTGTAAGGCGTCCAAGAAAGACAAAATACAGAAATGAGAATAAATCCAGCTCTAATAGTTTTCATTTCGTTTCGTTCTAATTTCCTGTTTTTGCGCGTGCGTCTGAAAGACGTTTCGTTAAAATTACCATTTTTCCTAATGCTAAAGTACTTCCTTTCATGGTTCCTAACTTTAATAAATATTATGCTATAGCATATTATCATGCAGGTTAAGGGAATGCCGAAGTAAAGCACTTGAATCAACAAATTGTACGAAACTGTTGACGGTGACTTAATAAAGTAATCAAATGAACATGACAGTCTTGATCCTTCAATAACGTAATGCCCAAAACCAATAAAAGGCATCAGAGCAAAAGCTAAGGAAGTCGCCCAAATGCACACCGTGGCGAAATATGCACACACATCATCTGTAGGATATCGAACTGGTATCGTCCTTGATATAACTACACAACGGTCAATTGCTAAAGCCATCAACGACCAGATTGCCCCGAAGCCTGTGAACGCACCCATGAACGTGTCGTAGTAACACACTAAAAACAGAAACAACGTTTTGTCAAACCGTAAGCCGCATCATGTTATTTAGAGTCTCGCTGATATTACAAATGATATCGTTAAATGATATTAGTTGAAACAGATATTTTTCAACATTTAACTGTATATAACGTTTTTATTTCTGCACGGTTTGGTATTGTAACTCGCCAACATTAAGACATGGATGATATAAGTTGTCAGCTATCAACAAGGGAAAACTTTAATACATTATACATGTGTATAAATACTGCAGTCCTTCTTTAACTTCCATTTAATGTAAGTAACCTACTAGCCAAAAGTAATCTCCATAGGGCCGTCATAACAGAAAATAGAGAGAAGAAACTATATTTCTACTTATAGCAACCATGACCTTCATCTTGCTTCAAATGCTACCCCAAGTAAGTACCCATACCAGCAACCTAGAGGCGAAGTTTCACCACCACATCTGTTTAAGTAAAGAAATTGAGTGGAAACCGTCTGTCTATTTTAGCCACAGTGACCTTGCCTTTGACCCAATGTGTCTCGAATGTCATCCGAAGGTAGACCTCCATGAAAGCAAGCTGCAGACGAATAGTCATTACCATGGCGCTTTTAAAAGTAAAGTCTTTCACCGAAGCAACACGCAGATCAATTTTCAATACCGTTGCACTATCCAAACTTAAGTTATTGACCGAAAACCATTCACAAGGGCCCAAAATGCTATCTCAGGGTAGGTACCCATGACAGCAACATACAGAATAATTGTCATCACCATAATACTATCCAGTCTGAATTATTTGCCGCAAACTGGTTTTCTATTTTTAGCCAAGATGACATTGACCTTGATCATGTTGGACCAGAATAAAATCCCAAGGTAGATATATACAAAAGCAACATTCAATTTTCATTATCACAACACTATCCAAACTGAAATTATTGGTTGGAAAACGTTTTACTATTTTTAGTCACAATTGCATTGACATTGATCACAGTGACTCCACACGCAAACCCATGGTAAGTTTTTATGAGAGCAACCTACAGACAAGTTTTCGTTTTCCGTAGCACTATCAAAAAGTTTTTTCTATATTAGCCGCAGTGACCTTTACCTTGATACCAAGAGTCCAAAATGCAATGTCACTGTAGGTAAACATGATTGCAACAAACAGGCCAGTTTTCATTAACATAGTACTGATCAAACTGAAGTTATTGGCCAGTTTTTCTCATTTTAGTTGCAATGACCTTGAGCAGGCGCCCCAAATGGTACCCGAAAGGAGTTTTCCATGCAAGGTATCTGTTTATAAAGTTTGAAGTCAAAAGGTCAGTCCAATCAGCATTCAAAAAAACTGAACTTTGAAAAATATGGTTAAAATCTAGATAATTTTGCAGGATCCAATATTCAAAGATAATTTTAAAGACACCTGTAAAAGAAAGACAACTCCAAACTATGAAGACGATAAAATAACGATGGAATGAAGTTACAAGCTTGATTTTTATAAGTGTTTTTACAATGATATTTTGTATTGCCCCAAACAAGTTAATGTAGACTTGAGACCTTAAGAACCAAGTCCCATTCCAGTTAAATCAGATAACCTTGCATTAAGCAAATACAATTATTTCAGTCAGTGAGTTCTATCAGACATTTCGTCTTTGGTGTCCTTTATACCC
Source organism: Saxidomus purpurata (assembly GCA_022818135.1). Lineage (NCBI taxonomy): Eukaryota > Metazoa > Mollusca > Bivalvia > Venerida > Veneridae > Saxidomus > Saxidomus purpurata. The sequence goes on along the minus strand of JAFMSR010000240.1, from coordinate 39,179 downwards.
ACACCGCGTATGTACAATTTTCGGTACTTGAGAATAGAACAAAATATAAAATGACATTAACACTATTTGGTCTTTAGATTTAGACACCTCAAGCGAATTACGGGAACATTTTAGGAAGCGTGCAATGTTACTGAAATGACTGAAAAGTGACATTATGATTTAAATCTTACAGAAGACACAATTAGAGTGACAAAATCTTATATATGCAAGGATACCTACAGAATTCCTGAACGTTTTTTTCTACCTGCTCTCGTAGGTAAATATTAATCAGAGTTGGTAGATAACATACACACATCAACACGTCAGCAACTGTTAAGCTAGCAATAAATATATTCGAGACAGTTCGCAAACTTCTGTACCTGAAACGGACAAGGTTTATACATCAGTAGTCAACAAAATAATCAAGACCACGGGCAGTTTTTCATAGATTTCTGTTGTACTCAATCTTGTTACTTAGTGCAATTCAAATGTTTTTGCTGGTGTTAGAACAAAACTGCTCGTATTATAGAGCTAATACGCGGGTTACACCTACAATAACTCAAACTTTAAAAGAAACCGTTACCAAGACTTCTCTTTGAAGTTAACAGCTAATACTATTTTCCTTAACCCATAAGCTTATATTAGTGCGGTCTACATGTATATGATATTATTATAGACCTTAAGTGCATTCGACGGGAAAGAAGTAATAATTAATGTACACTGTTTGATAGAAAATAATCTATAGAAAGTTTTAATAAAACATGTACATGTAGTTAGTTAATAATACTATTATATACAAATATGTGTCTGTACGATATAACCGTACATTGATTCAACTGAAACGTCCGTGCAACTGATTTTTTCCAAATATGTAGGTAAGTACTGTGTGTAACAATCAAACAGGCGAGATACCGGATTTTCTAATCATTTAGCCGTAATGTAATTGACAACAGAGCAAATCAATTATTCATTCAAGCTTTAGTTTCATGACAATGGGTCCAATCTGTTGGAATGTTTCTAGTTTGGCAGTCAAAACGAGATGGTTTCAGATTTATATGAAATGGAAGACTGAATGCTGTAACCACGCCACGTCAGGGCGTTCACATTAGGATACAACACTTACGAAACAGATCCCAAACTGACGTTTTTTTAATACAAGATGTGGCACTGGAACATGGCTGAATGTCCCCACTGAATAAAAGAAATCATCGTTCAACCCTAAAACTTCTGAAATCTTGAATACGTTGAAGTATACAAATCTATTTGAAATGCACTTTTTTTAACTTTAGATATAAATGACGTTTCTCAAAAAGCTAAAGTAATTTTAAGCATTTGTCAGTCACCGTGCAATTGAGAGAAAAACTCGCCGACGTCTGCAGACCAATGGAATAGGAGCCCGAAGTAGACCTTTCCTCAACTGATTTATTTCTCTGGACTCGGCAACATAGACAGCATACTCTACAGATGAACTTTAACTTCTCTTTTGTTGACGAACGTAATCGTGCGTGCTGTTTTGGGTGGTAGAGGATGATAGTCTTGGTTGGAAATTATTTTAAGGAACCATAAACATCGGTCGGTCATTAGATAACATTATCAACCCGACGGTTGTCTTTTTCATCAAGACTACATTAAGTTAGCGATTTAGGGCCATCAATACCCCTTTGCTTTAATAATAGCATAATTTCATTGCCTGGATATTACATGTTGTAATGTAAAAAATATGTATAGTGTTTTATCTTATTTCATATTCATTAGAATTGCATTCGTTATATGCAGTATTAATATTTTTATCATCGATATTGTATGGCAATCTATAATGTCTAAATTTGTTAATCGTATTATTTTTATTTCCTGTGGATTGTATTTTACTTAAAACGTGCATTAAAGTGAGACAAAGCACTGTCACACATCCAGAACGAAGTATTTTAGATTAAGATTAAATTAAAATTGTGCAAAATACAAATTTGAAATTAAAGAGAGAAGCAATAAGACACGTGTATTAAAACACGACATGAAACATCTTATTACAAACTGGTTGTCTAGTCTAACCAATGTGTGTCGAGCAATTCCATGAATGTAATATTAAATGCAAATGTAGATCAAAATAGCAACTCATTTTTATTACTGACATAAAATGACTGACTGAAATCGGTTCTGTTCTATTAAAGCAATCGTTATAAAAGTCCACTTTCTTGTCTTTCTATATCTAATTTCATCTCTTAAGGAAGAAACTATTATTAACAGTATATTAACAGTACACGACGGCCTTGTAATTTTCTCTCTTCAGAAGTACAATGTAAAAATACCGTAAAGTGCGGTTTGGCAGGCGTTACCAACCTTTCGTTGCAATGTACAAAAGATTGTAAATAATTTATACCTTTTAACAGATAGTGCAACTTCTCATATCAATTAGTTATGGTGAGTTTTAAACTCTTTAATATAAATTGACTTTCCATTACAGGTCAGGCGTTAGCAACTGACGAAAACGTTCAAAAGATTTCAAAATGTCTTCCAAATCGATGTCCGTCAACAAGTAGCGATATCAACACAATGCGCACTTTTGTCTATTAATTGTTCTCCTAATGTAGGTCGCGCTATGACTTCCAGGTAGTGGCTGATCTTATAAGTCGGAACACAACTTTAACATGAGTTGCTATCGATTGCAAGTACATTTTTTCAAAGCTGCTCCTCGTTTAATACTGAATAAGATAATGAGCAAAAATATAGTTTTTCGTAATCTCGGACCACTTATTTGTACAAAAGTTCAAGCTAGACAACATTTTATGAATAATGGCTGAAATTATTATGAACCCAGATTATGTTTACTTATGTGGCATTTCATATATTTAAATTAATCATGGATTACACTAAAGCCAATGATCAAACAGAAAAAAATAAAGACAGTCTTGGAATTTAAATCCTCCGCCGAATGATGTTCGTAGTTTTGGTTTTACATCCGAGATCCCAACAAAACAGCGATTTTATCAAATACTGTTCAAATGCGTAAATATCTACTTAATGTCTGAAGTAATACATATGAGGAGAAAGAGTAGGCAAATATTCAAAATTGGCTAATTTCAATAAATTGACTGGTGGAATAACATCAAAAATGAGAAATATTACACTGTTGAGACGTTGGTGTGTTCCGATTGTCTTAACATTCAAATGATAATCGAAAAATGGCAAATGGTTAATTTGATATTAATCCTGCAATTTGTCCAAAGGCAGCCGTATTGGCCTGATCCCGTAATGCGAAGCCCGAGGACAAGTAATAAGGTCAACATCAGACAGTTTAATTTCAAAACATTTTTATTTAAATTATTGAGCAGAAGAAAAGAGATGATTCTTCCTTTTTATGCACCCTATTTTAGGACTCTGGGTATAATTTAAAAAGAAAAATAAATTATCTAGTGAAAGAAAACGATTATTCTTCTTTTTCATTCATCCCGTTTTAGGGCATGCTCGTGGATTGCAAATGTCAGATCCTACTAAGAAAATAATAACCCACATCAAAGTATTTATCTAAAAGACAAATATGTTACAACCATTTTGTTCAACATTCTTCAAATATTTGTCTGTTTATAGTGACTTATGTTTTTATTTATATTTCACACAACTATTTTACTACTGTCTCGTTCAGCATTCTTCATATATTTGTATTTGCTTTACATGAAGATTTTATTTACAACGTATGTTAAAACATTCTGGAGCACAATGCTTAAGAAGTTTCCAGCCTTTATCCGTCTTAATCTAATTATCGACCATTCCAATATCTGCCAGCTTAATTCTAGCTATCGGTGTACGAAAGCTATCATGTCTTTCATTTATGAAGACATTGGGTAGATACTTCAGTTACCTGAATTTCAAAATGAACGAGTGATTAAAACTTTATATGGAAGAGAATTTTAAGAGTCGGTTTCCCAAGGAAGAGCATCAGATTATAAGCGATGTTAAGTCCACGGATCCGATATGTAAACGTTAAACTAAAATTATCTGACATATAATTTGTACTACTCGATCATTTTAACATTCATGTAACAGAAGTATCTACCCAGTGTCTTTATAAATGCAATGTATGATAGTTTTTGTGCACCTAAAGTTTAAATTAATCTGTCAGATATTGGAAGGGTTGATATTTAAATAAAGATGGAAAAAGGCAAATGGTGCGTTAGAAATTTCGTTTAATATAATATAATCATACATTCACACAAGAATCTGTCCGAAAAAAAGCAGATATGGTGGGATGCATCTGGTTTATTTTTTCGGTATAGCTATTTCAACTCGACGAAGCTTCGACCAGATATATTTCAGTAAATTTTGAGTATGTCTGTCGATATTAACCAAATTAGTAACAAGTAATGAACAAACGTTTCAGTTTAAATTATGGTTAAATATATAACCAGGGTAACTGATCAAAGTTTTACTGAATTCAGCGCAAGCAGAAGATATACAAAACATGTTCAGATCACTTAAGTACATGTCATTTAGTATAATAATTTGACGTAATTACCATGTTCCCAAGTCATCAAAAAAGGAACATTAAACAAGAAATGTCGCGTGCTATCCAATATCTAAATAAGAAACATAATGAGGTACGTTATAAGCAATTTACCAATGCGTGTTACATCAGACTGCAATAGTAGGTCAGGTACAAAGAACAGGGTCTGCAAACTGGTTTAGTAGGCTGGCTGTCCTTTATACATAATACCAACGGCTCGAGTCTATCCTCTTAACTGCTCCCCGTCGCTCCCATGATTATTTTCATGTACAAAACATAACAGGTGTGGCGTAATTGCATTTAAATCATGACATGTCACACTACTAATTAATTAACGAAATACAATGAACGCAGTAGTGTGCGGGCAATGTCGAACTTTGTTGTCATTCTCTTATTGTAACTAACTTAATTAAGTCAGAAGTACAAATGTAAATATCTGCAATTTTATCCCCAAAGACCTTGTTGTCTTAATTTATTTTAGACACTGATATGTTAATAATAATAAAAGGTGTTTTCAAATAAGAAAAGAGCCGAATTAAAAAATAATAAATGACTATAATTCATAACAGAGTAACCGTTCTATATGTTGTAATTTAACATCATACAAACAGAACTGCATCTATATCAGAGCATTTTCAAATCATATATGGGAAGGATCGAATAGTAAATAAAAATTTGACTCCGTATGTATGTATAATTAGAGCTTTATCGTTAGTACCGGTTTCCGGTATGACCAACGCCCCTAGAAGAGGTTAGTTATTTTAGGTTTCGGAGGATAGTGCAAGATATAGAAAGCATCTTAATTCCAAAGACATCCCTAGTTTATATACACGCCAGGTGTGTAGCACCCATACATGTGACCTCGGTTTTTAAGTTTCATCCGGAAGACTGTTAGTAATTTTAGTTGGTCAGCTCCGTATAACAACGCAACCGTTTTATTTACTGGATGTTTACATCATTCAAACAGAAACAGTGTTTTCAAATCATATAATAGCCTGGTTCCCTGTCGTACTGGCATGCTACAGTAGGTCAGGCAAAGCTCAATAATGGCGACGCCCAGTGTATGCTCAAAAGTATACTGTTTATATAATGAAATGATAAAAGTATTGATCATTTAAAACTCGTGTGTTAATTTGAAAATAGTTTTTGATAGAGTTTTAAGAGGCGAAGGGTTTTTTGAATGTTCAATCTCTAAACGTTGTAAACGTTGACAAATAATACCTTAATAATGAGTTCCTATATAAAAACCTGCTAACTTAATAGAATAGAGACTAAATATCCGAAATGTCAACGAATATCTACCACGTCCGAAAATACGGGTACTTTTCCTGTTATTTATTTCTCGTTAAACACGTTCCAGCGAATTTTTGGAATTCCAAAATTTTCCAAAAACTACATTAAAAACTATAATAATTATTCGTAATATAAGTATGTTGATTTATAGTATTTTACATTGGAATAAATAATTTCTACCTTTCGTTCAATATCTTATAAAGACAAACACAAAAATCAAATTCTAAAAGATATTGGAAAATAAATATTCCAATTGGATTCTAAAAATAGCATTAAAATTCTCATTCCAATTGGATTTTTCCAATTGGAATATTTTTCCAATTGGACTCGCCAATTGGAAATCAGACTTCCAATGGGAAGTTCCAATTGGATTCAGTCCAATTGGAATGAAATTTTCCAATTGGATTATTCCAATTGGAACTGATTAGGAAGAATCCAATTGGATTCATTATGAATGAAAATAATTTTGTTTTATTTATTCCGATTGATTTCAAAATAATTTTAAAAGTGCTATCCTACATTTGATATGGAACTGACTTTTTTAGTAAATTTTACAATAATTAGCGACTTTTTGTGAAATTTACTATGAATCATTGATATTAACTGTAATTTTTTTATTTGGTTATACTGTTAGACCCGTACATGTGACCTTTGACTCTGTGGTAACGATTTTAGCTGAAAACACACAATACTGACAGTTTGTGTCACTGGTTTATCGAACTTAGCAAATCTATTCATATACTAAATTTACAACTTAATCGCTCTCTCGACTCATTACATATGGAATCAACCTCGAAGAGAGACGGGCGATGTCGTATGTGGCGGTATTCAAAAAGTCTTGCCCCACTTTTCATATAGGAGTGACCTTGTTTGCAAACAAAATGCCGTATTACGCAATAGACAAAACTCCAGTGGGCAGTGGTCGGTAGTCCATATATTTTTTTATTGTTAGTGATATTTTCTTAACGACTGCAACTTTCTTAAAACAAAAGATATTTAAACAAGTTGTATATCACTGGAAAGCTAATAAAACGCACAATTTATTCATTATTTTCAATTTCGTTTTACTTTTTTGAAAATCGCGAGCTGTAGCTTAAAACTGTTTTTAGCAAAGGTTATTGCGCAACATATGCCATTATAAAAAACGTAAGTTCTTTTTAAAAAGATATTTTAGAACTTTTTGAATTTTGAAAATCCTTTGGATATCATGAAAATTATATAAAAAAATGAAAAACTCCTTTACCATATAGAGGCATTTAAAAAAGAAGTGTTCTGTATGTAAATTAGGATTTTAATTGTTACCGAATGTTCCATATGACCAACACGCCAAGAATAGTTTTAGTAATGTTAGGTTATGGTGGATAGTGCAAGATACAGAACGCAACCCATTCCAGGGACACCAACTGGTTCTTTATCATGTCTGATCCGACATGCTACCTCGGTTTAGGTCTCATCCGAAAGACCATTAGTTATGTTAGTGGGGGAACGGGGGATCAAACATGCGATAACCACTAGATCACTGATCCACTCCTTAACTGTTATAGCCCACAAGCAATCTTTTCAATCTGGACGAGTAATGTCACGGCTATATCTCCTTCGACACTTCTTCCTTAATTTGGCACTGAAGTGATCAAACCTAGGACCCTTTTATATTGATGCAAACGCGCTATTACTGCCCCATAATGATGGTGGGAAAAGCGTTTCTGAAATGTCAAGCGCCCTGGATACGAGTCATACCAGGGACCTCCGGATTGGTAGTCCACACAAGACTTGAACTAGGAATTTAAGTAAAATAAGTGATGTATTAAGGGAAACTTCAACAACAACACAGTCATGTTTTTCTTTATGATTTATATGACCATCAACATTTCGGCTGACACGTTCTCCCGGATACTACATATATTAACAAAGGAAGTGAAGTCAAAGCAGTTTGACACATCTTTAGTGGGAAAAATAGCAAACAATTAACATGATGAAATAAGGCGAGTAGGAAAGCTTCCCTTTTCTTTAAAAAGTTGAGCTAAAACACAACGGTTACCATGATTTATTTTTGTCCTCTTATGTAATTTCAAAAGATGTAGCTGTATATCCCAAGATAACTTATAGGCTTAGAGGCTAAAATTAACCCCGAAAGACTGCTTTATAAACTGAGGAAGTTCGTAGTAACAGATTACCTTGAAAATAAAAACTAAAAAAGAGATATTCTTCTTGGCAGTAGTTTTCAAGTTATGCTCCTGACAAGGAAATGTAACAAAGGGCAATAACTCTGTTGTAACTATAAATAGAGTTATGGTTCTTGTGCACTGCACTTCCTCTTATTGCGCTTGATCATTGTATGAAGTTGTTTTGAATTCCAACCAGTAGTTTTCAAGTTATGCTCCGAACAAGGAAAAGTAACAAAGGGCAATAACTCTGTAATGAGTTAAGATGGAGTTATGGTTCTTGTGCACTGCACTTCCTCTCAATGTACTTGACCATTTATGAAGTTGTATTGAATTCCAACCAGTAGTTTTCAAGTTATGCTCCGAACAAGGAAATGTAACAAAGGGCAATAACTCTGTTATTTCTATAGATAGAGTTAGGGTTCTTTTACACTGCACTACCTCTTGTTGCGCTTGATCATTGTATGAAGTTGTTTTGAATTCCAACCAGTAGTTTTCAAGTTATGCTCCGAACAAGGAAAAGTAACAAAGGGCAATAACTCTGTAATGAGTTAAGATGGAGTTATGGTTCTTGTGTTCTGCACTTCCTCTTATTGCGCTTGATCATTGTATGAAGTTGTTTTGAATTCCAACCAGTAGTTTTCAAGTTATGCTCCGGACAAGGAAAAGTAACAAAGGGCAATAACTCTGTAATGAGTTAAGATGGAGTTATGGTTCTAGTGCACTGCACTTCCTCTCAATGTACTTGACCATTGTATGAAGTTGTATTGAATTCCAACCAGTAGTTTTCAAGTTATGCTCCAGACAAGGAAAAGTAACAAAAGACAATAACTCTGTAAATACTCAAGATAGAGTTATGGTTCTTGTACACTGCACTTCCTCTCCTTGTGCTAGACCATTTTATGAAGTTGTATTGAATTCCAACCAGTAGTTTTCAAATCATGCTCCGGACAAGGAAAAGTAACAAAGGGCAATAACTCTGTAAATACTCAAGATAGAGTTATGGTTCTTGTGCACTGCACTTCCTCTCAATGTGCTTGACCATTGTATGAAGTTGTATTGAATTCAAACTAGTAATTTTCAAGTTATGCTCCGGACAAGGAAAATGCAACAGACCGCCTGACCGACCGACAGACCGACCGACTGACCGACCGACCGTCCAACCACCGGGTGCATCCTATATCCCCCCAAAACTTCGTTTCGGGGGTATAACTAGAGCTATCACTAAATGTGATTAATACCCCCGTACGCTTCTTTATAAACTGAGGAAGTTCGTAGTAACAGAATACCTTGCAAAAAAAAGTATGTAAGGGCCCTAACTCTAAAATAAGTTAAGCTAGATTTTTTGTTCTAGTGCACTGCACTTCCTCTCATTGTCGTCTATCAATTTATGAAATATCATTGGATTCCACTCTATTCTTTTAGAGTTATGAAGCGCAAAAAAAAAACAAGAGCTGTCCATAAGACAGCACGCTCGACTATTGTGGGTGTTTGCTAATAAAACAAAACTTTTATCAGCGTAATAGCAAAACAAAATTCTGCTAACTATTAAGTATAAACTAGGAAAGTTGAATCATAAAAAAAGTCAAAATCTATAACTATAGATTTAATTTTTGGTAAATTAATTGTTTGATACAAAATTTACCCTGAACACTATTGCAAGGTTTGATATAACTACCATAAGTGGTTACTGTGATATGTGCATGATAGTACCTTGCATGCAAAACTTTACCAAATTTTCAAAGTCAAACAAGGGCCATAATTTGCACTAAATTTAAACAAGAGTTATCTGTCTTGACTGTGTGACACCTCTTAAGACATAAAAAAAGTTTCAAGTCAATATCATAAAAACCACTGAGATATGTGCATGATAGTACCTAGCAGGCAAAACTTTAACCAAATTTTCAAAGTCAAACAAGGGCCATAATTTGTACTAAATTTTTTCAAGAGTTATCTGCCTTGATTGTATGACACCCCTAAAGACATGAACAAAGTTTCAAGTCAATATCATAAGTGGTTACTGAGATATGTGCATGATAGTACTTAGCAGGCAAAACTTTCACCAAAGAAGCAACGCCGACGCCGACGCCAACGCCGACACCCAAGTGACTGTAATAGCTCTCCATATTCTCTGAATAGTCGAGCTAAAAATTGGGCTCCTTCGGGGATTGAACTCGGGGCCTCTTGATCTCAAAGCAGACGTTCTAACCATTGCGCCACAGTACAAAATAGGTACACCTATAAAATCCAAAGTATTCCAAATAATCCTTAAACCGGAAGTTCTCATTACACATCGAACAAAATGACCCATTACATAGAGTTAGATCCCTATTAGAAATTTACATTTTATTAACTTTTATAAAATTTTGTTATTACTCCCCTTTAATATGAAAGTATTTAAAAAGTTATTTTTTGTTTAAAAATAGTTTATACTTTTACATTTGCATTAGATAGATATACAAATATTTTAACATTCTGAACCAAAAGGCAAGTTTTAAAACTACGTGTAGCTTCTGAATTCATTTATTTCCAATCTATCTTGGTTGCGCAACCAAGATAGGTAAAGGGAGGTAATAATAATTTTTCAAACTTGCATTTCTAATGAATTCCATCTAAATACATAATTGTTAATGCAAATATTATATAAATATAATATAATAGGTCTTATATTTATATCTTTCCTTAGGCAAAGTATGTGTATCAAATTTGTACTTATGATAAAATAACTCTATCATGGTTGGGCAACCAGGATAGGGAAATCAAATTTTAAAAAATCTTACTTGAATTAAGCGCTAAGTGAACATAAATGAGTGTAAATGATCAGATGTTAAAGTTTCAATCAAATCTTTACATGGCCAAAATCTGATTATCCACCTTTAAGTTTTGAAATTAAGGTTAACAAGATGCAGAATATTGTCACAATCAAAAACAATTTTTAGTTTCTTAATAAAAACTGTTTCATGCATCATGTGTACAGTGTAACCGTGTAACCTCCATTAACTGTTACCTATCACCAACAGCCACCACCTTACAACAGCCAATTTTAATTCCCACCATTGGATTTTCTAAATGTTTTACCTCCTGTCAACAGCCATCTCCAAATTCTATACATCAACTATTTTTAATTCCAAAATGACAGAAATCCTTTCAAACAGCCAAGAGGACACAATAGCCGCCTGTCAAAATTTTGACCGGAAAAGCTTTTCATAAAGCAATTTTCAAAAATCAGCATCTGAGCATCTCAACTATTAAGTTCATTTTCAGAGAAGTTACATAATAACCATTCCTTGGTCTGTCTTTAACATAAAGATTTAATTCAACAATCCAGACATTCTCTCACCTTAATATGAAAGCTTTTTCACAATGTCAAGTTCCAAAAGCATTAACCAACAAAAACTACATTAACAAGAGCTGTCCCTCACAAGTGACGAATGCCCCCGAAAGAGGTGCCTCACAGTCTGTGTCCTCTCCATGTGCTCAATAAATGTGCTATGTAATTTTAAAATCCTTCCATGCATGACAGAGTAATCATGCATACAGTATTCCATTACTTTAAACACTAAGTGTGACCTTGACCTTTGAGGTAGGGACTTTGGTATTGCACGCGACACATCCGCTTGATGTGCTAGACATTTGTGCCAAGTTATTTTAAAATCCTTCAAAGCATAATAAAGTTATAGTCCGGACACAAATGTATGCATATATACAGGTTCCATTACCTATAAACTCTAAGTGTGACCTTGACCTTGTGGTAGGGATGTGGGTCTTGCACGCGACACGTCGTCTTGATGTGCTGGACATTTGTGCCAAATTATTTTAAAATCCTTCAAGGCATGACAAAGTTACAGTCCGGACACGAATGTGTGCATATATGCATATATAGAGGAATCCATTACCTTCAAACTCTAAGTGTGACCTTGACCTTTGAGCTAGGGACGTGGGTCTTGCACGCGACACGTCGTCTTGATGTGCTAGACATTTGTGCCAAGTTATTTTAAAATCCTTCAATGCATGACAAAGTTACAGTCTGGACACGAATGTGTGCATATATGCATATATAGAGGAATCCATTACCTTCAAACTCTAAGTATGACCTTGACCTTTGAGCTAGGGACGTGGGTCTTGCACGCGACACGTCGTCTTGATGTGCTAGACATGTGTGTCTAGTTATTTGAAAAATCCTTCAATGCATGACAAAGTTACAGTCCGGACACGAATGTGTGCATATATAGAGGATTCCATAACCTTCATACTCCAAGTGTGACCTTCACCTTTGAGGTAGGGATGTGGGTCTTGCACGCGACACGTCGTCTTGATGTGCTAGACATGTGTGCCAAGTTATTTTAAAATCCTTCAATGCATGACAAAGTTACAGTCCGGACACGAATTTGTAAGTGGGGACGCACGGACGGACGGACAGACGGACAGACGGACGGACGGACAGACGGACAGACGGACAGACGGTGCGATTTTAATATGCCACCCTTCGGGGGCATAAAAAGCGGATCATATATATTAACTCCAAAAAATCCCTCTGAGCAACAGCCACCTCTGGACAACAGCCCATTTCCAGTCATGCAGAGGTTGCACTGTATACTTACAGATTTGACTTCTATTTTAATAGTGCTTTCTGCACGGGAATACATGTAAATTTGAAAAGTCAGATGGAGCTACTTCCATATACAAAACTCTGCTTACTTTTCTGAGTGCTTATTTACTATAGTAAAAATTCCATAGACATATTTGAATAATGAATATTGATAAACAAGAAACACTGAGATGCAAAGTGACACAGCGGGCCCACAAACAAAACTGACATGTATATTTTGGAAATTGGTGATGGTTGATGTTGAAGCATGGCCTAAACAGAGCTCAAGGAAACCAATTCTGGTTTAACAAGCAAAACCTGACACGACCTGTAGTATCAACACTTTACTGTTATCGAATAATATGTATACAGTATGCGCCAATATCCTTATTAGTTTGACATGAGTATAAGATTTTTATAATTATTTGTCGTAAAAGATTTAAAAACTGAAAATGATAAGTAAAACAGAATAATTTTTTTTTTGAATTGGGTTTGGATGGGATTCAAACTCATTCATAAAAGTACGCTGGTACAGTTACAGGACTCAAAGCCTCTTTCTTTTTATATCACCCAAAGAGATTATGATTGAAGATACTAGTACATACTAGTCTGAGTAAGCTGTATTTCATGTGGTCATTTCATGTAATCAACAGTGAGATTAATATTAACAAGTTAGTGTTAATTGTATAGAACTGCAGTGCTCTATAGTACAGTTATTGCAGAACTCCTCTGGTGATCATGGTGATATACAATCTTGGTTGGATCAGTCTTAGTAGACATAACAGAATCTTCTGGTATTAATCATATTAAATTCCTCTTTAAAATTTTCAAAGCATATTCTTACCATTTTATATTAAATACAGTTAGCATTTCATCCCCATTTCTGTTGCAATACTTGGAAATTTATCTTATCTATCAGGCATCATTGTCCGCCAAGTGTTTCTAGTGAACTATTTAAAAAATTGAAATCTTTATCTTCAATTGCCTTAAATTTTACACTTCTTCTGTTGTCGTCTTTAAATCTATCTAATCAATTTTCTAATTCAACAATATGAACTGATTGGGTTACTCAAAGTTATAACTCCAGCATTTATCCTTAATTGAATCACCGAATCAACACAACACCTTGCATTGTATATCCATGAACACAAAACTGACACTAAGTGCTCTTTGTACATGTAGGTACATTACATTTCCCCATTATTACCTTCTTCATTCATTTCTAATCCAACTTTTTTGTTTGTTCTATCTTGGGTGTTTTGCGTTATTTATGTCTTCTTGACTCTCTCTATTTACACAAATAATTGCTACCGAAATAACAAAATCCTTCCTTAAGTCTGAAATCCAACAATCTTCAATTCAGCATTTCCATCTTCTAAACTCTTTCCAGGTTGAAGGATCTTCACAAAGTATATAATTTTTCACACTGTAAGGATTGATGGTTTTTCTGCAGCTTTCATTTGTTGGTGTTTTGAACTTCCCTCATCACTGCATGCGACACTTGTTCTCATCAATATCTACACAAAAAATATAAAGAATATCAGCATGTCTATATTTTAATAATCATTTAATTTGCATAGAAGAATTATGGTTCAATTAAGGTTCACTGAAAAGGTATTGACTGAATTGCACTAGTCACAAAAGCAGAATAATTTGCTACCAGCAGAGTAAAGGTTCAAAACTATGCTAACACTTATCAGGACAAAACTGTGTATCTTAAAGACACAGTGCCTCAGGTTACAAAGCCAAATATAATCTATAAAGAACAATTTCCACCCTTTTCTCATATTTATGATAAAATCAGCATAAAAAATCACTGACTTAATCAATTCTTTAGGTTTTCTTAATATAAAGTGTTCAATTATGTTTTTGGTCAGTGCTATATGACAAAACCATCTGGGTCTACACTACCCTGCCTTGTGATCATATGGTTTATCATGTTATGTAATCTTACACAACACACTGATAAGAAGGATTCCAATACTGCCTGGGGCAATTAATAATTTTTAAACTGCAACAATAAAAATTTAGAGGTCTCATCTTTCAACAAGAGAAGGACCTTCATTAAACAAAGAAACAAAATAAAAATGCATTATGATCATGTTTTCATGATAAAATTAGAGAAGACTCAAGAACTAGTATGTACTATTCTTTTATGGACTAGGTATTTTGAGACAGTCTTTTTAAAAAAAAATTTGGACAATTTATTATAAATGGGGTCCATTCATGACTGATCATTCTTATATTCATTCTCTTAAAACAGATTTTTCAATTTAAACATACATTTGTGCCAGTGAATAAGTTGCAGTGTAGATTATGATCAAATTAAAAGAAGGGATGACAGATAACTTTATGTTTAAAGGACAGTATATAAGCAATTTGTCTCAAATTATATTCTATTCATAGTAAGTTTCAGGAAAAGCAATAAAAATAATACTAGGTATTTTGCTCATTAATAGATTTAAGTCAGTTTGGAAATCTACTTTATACCTGATTACTTTGGTTTATCTTAGATCTGACTTTTTATATATTTGGCATATGAAATGGTCCTTTTAACCCTATGTCATGACTGCTGTAACTGTTGGTTTCAATTAAAGCTGCTTGCTCTAAGTTACCGTTGAAAAAATATTCTTTTTAAATTTGACAAATTTATTCATAAATATAAAACTAAAGGCTAGAATCAAAATATAAGCAAAAATCTAGGTAGGAATTTGCAGAAATCGATTGAAAATGTCACGCCACCGCTACACTATATGTTTATACATGTATTGAAATTTCAAAAGCATTAGCAACGCTTTTGAATTTGGTAGCGTATTTGTTGAAATTTAGATATATGCGTGACATGAATTTATACTGGAACCTTTTTATATAACCATATATGTTCTAAAATACATTATTTACATACAGTTTGAAGAACTTTTTTTTAACCAAATCTGAGAGCGAGCAGCTTTAAGACAGCAAATAATTTAGTTTCGTAAAATGGAGCAGTGATGTAGAGGTTGCCTGCCGCTCATTCCAGAGGTTGTGTAAAATTTGTTAATTGATAGACAAGTGAAGGACATTACTTTTTGTAACTTTATGATTCGATAGAGACAAAGTGCTGAAACTTATTAATAATAGCAGTGTTAGTTTGAATACAATAATGCATGATCCACAAATGTAGCAAAAGAATATAGAGGATAATTGTTGGTTTCGGTGTAAGATCACGTTATAATTTCACCGAGTGAGCACCAAAAGTGATATTTTCACGAGTGGCGCAGCCACGAGTGAAAATAACTACTTTTGGTGTTCACGAGTGAAATTAACGTGAAATTACACCGATACCAACAATTTTTCTGTTTATTTTATGGTTAAAACTCTATTTTTATTGAGTTTGTTTCTATAAAACATTGAAAATCGCGGGAAACGTCATCAGAAAACATAGAACAAATGACGTCATCGTCGCATGGTCTCCAGCATAAATAACGCTCGGTATACTTTTTGACGTAAATCCGGGCTAAAGAGTGTAAAAACAGTGAAAAATAAAAATGGTAATCCACTGTTTCAAAACTGTGGATTATCACTTTTATTACACTGAGAAAACTCTATAATTCACTGGACAACATAAAATAAAACATCATAATATCAAAAAAACGTTTAATACAGATTTTAATTTATACCTTATTTCTGATATTTAAGAAATATTTCTCACAAGTTCAAAAAGTAAGCATCTTTCTTGACATTCATGTATTATGGCCAATTTCAACAATATAACTTGAAAAGTCGAAATAAATATGTATCATTGTCTTCATCTAAAAAATATTGGGAACATATTACACCTACCATTAAATTAATTAAAGGCCCTGTCTCAAAAAACAACACAAAGAAATGTTACATGTACTGCACAATTTTGTGACAATACTGGTCATTAATCAGCAGGTAGCCAATATGCCCCTCAGGGGATTATCATACAGTCTGTCAGACAGTTGCTACAATAACATACCTCTGGTAAATGTACATTTAGAAACTGCCAGTCAGCAACAGATTGATAATATTTTGTTGGCTTACAATATTGCGAGGTACTTGACAATTTTTAAAAAAAAGCTAAAAAAAAACCTAGATTTAAATCTTAAAAATAAAACTGTTATAGTGAAAATAGTGGATTTTGTGATTAAGAAAAAAAATCAAATCGAAATTCATAACTGCATAATAGAAACATGGTTAAAGGAAACATGTAAATTTAATTTCTCCTGAAAATGAGCTTAAAGGAAACATGTAAATTTAATTTCTCCTGAAAAAAATGAGCTAACTTGAATTAATTTTTCTTTAACTGTTTTGTTATCATAGTAATAATTTTGATAAATTGAAACATCAAAAACTTTAAAAAATTTACATTAATCACTGCATTATGTGCATAAGAAACATCATTTAATCGTTACCCCTCTGGTAGCAAGTATTTCTTTTGTTACCAGCGCAGATCATGATCATTCTGTCCTGACAGAAACCGCCTTATATTTTTGTTTGAAATTTTTGAACATCTACAGAGAAAAATTTATTTCTATCTTTACATACTTTGACATGGCAGATACTATGCCGAGGGTTTTCCACAGAAATGACTTAACATTCACCAGTAATCAAGGAGGCCAGAAAAGGGTTATGCAAAACTTGAAATTTTAACACACTGAGTAGCAATCCCTATACACTTAAATGTCATGCGTATATAAGCTGAAAATGATGGCATTGCATACTATCAATAGTAATTGAAAATATACATTAGCACATATTGCGTAGGTGGAAATTAGCCATTCCATTAAATCATTTTGCAAAGGTGGACATAAGCCACTTCATGAAATTATGTTTCTGATTCCAGTGGTATATAATTATAATAATCAGGCAAATTTAACATAATGTGTTTCATGTGAAATTTTCAATTTAGAACTTTCTTTAGCTCTCAGTTGCCATCGAAAAAAAAAATGAAATTTTCAAAAATGACATACTTATACATTCATATAGAACTATAAAAGCATATTCGATTCTACGGTAAACGGACATTATCCCCCTAGCTCATTTTTGCACATGAGGACATTAACCCTTTCTTGTCTTTGCATAGGCGGACATTAGCCCCTTCATCAAGTTATCTTTCTAAAAGCATCTGCATAATAATTATCATTATTTTCTATGACAAAATTAATATATCTAACTAAAAAACCTGTCAATTTCAAATTTATGAAGATATTAAATCACATTTTAAACTGTGAAGCGTGACCAGGAAAATTTCTGCCTTTGCAAAATAATGAATGGGATAATGTTTGCCTGTGCAAAATAGAGCTAAGGGGATTATGTCCTACATTCTTATTCCCCCGTTATAATCTATGGTTTAATATAAAATAATTTTTCTACTCTTTGTATAAAGTGACAAAATCTTGAGTCATGTTAGAATATTTCTTACATATTCTCATTATTATACTATGCTTTAACAGAACAGTTTAATAAAACATCATTAATTTATTTTATGCAAAACAGAACTCTGTTCTGTTGTTTAGATCTGTATTAGGCTGCTTTTACTACTAGTATTGATTTACACTGATTGCCTCAGGCTATAATGAAATCTTTGTGTCAATCTGTCTTATCAGTATGTTATGTAAGATTACATAACTGCTGTATGTTATGTAAGATTACATAACTACTGTATATCACAGGATCATAATGCAGCATATTTATACACAGTAAATCACAGCCTACAGTAGACCAAGTAGAAATTTTGTAATTCTTAAGAAAGGGGAAAACTTGAAGAAATTTCATAATGCAAAAAATCAAAATATTTTAATATTGAATATGAAAAATAGGGGACATGCATTTCTTCATACTAAAATTAAAGCTGCTATATTTGTTTCTTTACATACTCTAATATTTACAATGTGTTTGTATCAGATCTGTTCGCTGTGCATTTGAGACATTATTTCTTAAAACAACGAGATATGACTTCCTGTAAAAATTATTGCTGAAAAAAAAACTGAAAATACAATTTTAATATTATCAAGTTTTTCAATAAGTATTACTCTAATACAGTCTAACCTGACCTAAGCGGTCAGTCAAGGAAAACAGCCAAATTAACCGTTTAAGCAAGGTGACCACTTAAAGAAGGATCGTAATTTACCTTTGACTTTTGACATTCTATACAAATATCCTACCCACCCCTTCAGCTTCTATTTACGAACTCACTAAATATTATAAGCTACATAAATGTTACTGCTGTTTCTTTTTTATTATTTCATGAACAAAAGAGTAACATTTAATCAGATTTTGAAAAGTTATTTTGTTTGCAAATATGATGTTCAATGGTATGAGCAGACAACATGTGCCGGGCTATAGCAAAACGCCCGTATCAGGTATCCGGTAAAATGAATCGTTGTATGTGCGCGACAAAAGTTTTTTTCTGTTTCGGTTTCTTCACATTGAAATAGCCTAGCCTTGGTAGTCTTAATATTTGGAACAATGCATTTATTAGTTACTTGAATCTACCCCCAGGGTGCGTTACCTGTGATAATTTTATACCTATTACCATGGTGACAGTCGGATTAGCTGATTAAAAAATCCTGTCAGAACAATTGATCAATAAATTCAAAGTAAGTTTGTAACGCTACTTATCAATAATTGGTAGCTCAGTTTTGGCCGCTTTTAAATAATGTTCCTTTGATTTTTATTCATTAACAACAAACTTTTTAACAGCTATCGTCACCAACACAGCCTGTTTTATTGATAATTACGTGAGTGTATATTTCGCGATTTCCATCAATTGTTTTGAAAATTTCACACTTGATTCGAATGACATGTGGACGTTTAAAGGGGCACTCCCTACATCTAGCAGATTATATTTTCGAATCAAAGATTAATTGTCTTCAATGAAAGTAAAATGATAAATAAATACAATTTCAAAGAAGAACCTTTGGCGAAAAATGCCTCATTTTACCACAATTAATCAATATAGAGGCTTTTCCTTACAAATCGCATCCACCCATTAATTGTACAACAACAACTCTACATATATCATTGAATGGTTTACCATACTGTTGTATATTTTAAACCGCTGATTTTATCGATGACTGGGAATACATAGCTGAACCTTTTAAGTTTAGTTTCAATATTTCAAGGATTCTATTATTTATGTTTAGGAGGTTCAGTTATAGGGTATGTCCCTTTAAATCCGTCCAATTTTAATGGTCTTTTAGCAATCGGGAGGTACTAAGACTGGCCAATCAGTTTAATCAAGGTGTAATATAGAAGGGTTTTTGTCGGATGCGTCCCAGGGTGACTGTTTACTGGAGGTGACTGCTGGACCAAGGTGACCCTTAGGGCAGGTTATACTGTATCTGGTCCTAAACATGTAACTTGCTTTAGTTTATACTAATTTGTTTTAGTTGCTTGTGAAGAAAGCTTGTTGCATATTGAGTCACTCTCAATTCCACTTCCTGGAAAAACCAGTACTGGTGTCATGTGAGGAGGTACCATTGTGACCCAAGGAGGACTCGAACCGTAACCTCCGGGATGAGCAGTAGACACTTTACACCACCGCTACCCTTAAATTGCCTTAATAATGCTTTGCTTAAACAACCAGCATCAGCCACTGCTTAATAAAGGCGTGTTATTTCTTTTAATGTTTAATTTTTCGCTGTAGCAAATAACCACAATAATGGTGTATACTGTCCAAGGGGTCCCTGTCCTGGGAGGGTCTCCAGACACAGTTTGTCCAGAGCGATCATTTCAGAGAAAGTGCTTTGTAGGGGTCCGTCCAGGGACAGTTACAAGCCAAGTGTTAAAACATTTAAAAGAAACACTGTTAAATAACAGTGATTGATACAGTGAGTGTTAGGGTTGGAACATGTAGGGTGTGTATACCTAAAATTTGTTAATCTCACACCGTGTTATTTAGCATGTATCAGTGTCTATGTACAATATGCAAATTATGTTGTGACATCATTCACAAGTTACGTTTTGATCATTTTTTGGAATTCCCCGATAATATACAACCAGTGGTAATACCCTCCCTGACTCCACAATATTACAAATTTCTTCATTTAAACTGTTTACAAAGTTATATATACTCTGTCAAAAAAAGTTGTTTTCCTATATATCAACTGTTTTTCGATCTTTTCAGCTTTTTCGGTCATTCTATGCACTGAATATAAACAATGCAATGCTTCTGTACCCCACCCACTTCTCTGATACAAGAATAATTTTGAAATAAACTGACAACTGGGTTTTCTGGTCTAGACAGTTAAAGTAATCAAAGTTATCACATAATCTATCCTTACCTTTAATTTATCGTTGGTTATACTATTGAACAAGAGCTGTCCCTCACAAGTGACGAATGCCCCCGAAAGAGGTGCCTCACAGTCTGTGTCCTCTCCATGTGCTCAATAAATGTGCTATGTAATTTTAAAATCCTTCCATGCATGACAGAGTAATCATGCATACAATATTCCATTACTTTTAACACTAAGTGTGACCTTGACCTTTGAGGTAGGGACTTGGGTCTTGCCTGGACACATCCGCTTGATGTGCTAGACATTTTTGCCAAGTTATTTTAAAATCCTTCAAAGCATAATGAAGTTATAGTCCGGACACAAATGTATGCATATATACAGGATTCCATTACCTATAAATTCTAAGTGTGACCTTGACCTTTGTGGTAGGGATGTGGGTCTTGCACGCGACACGTCGTCTTGATGTGCTAGACATTTGTGCCAAATTATTTTAAAATCCTTCAAAGCATGACAAAATTACAGTCCGGACATGAATGCGTGCATATATGCATATATAAAGGAATCCATTACCTTCAAACTCTAAGTGTGACCTTGACCTTTGAGGTAGGGACGTGGGTCTTGCACGCGACACGTCGTCTTGATGTGCTAGACATTTGTGCCAAATTATTTTAAAATCCTTCAATGCATGACTAAGTTACAGTCCGGACACGAATGTGTGCATATATAGAGGATTCCATAACCTTCATACTCCAAGTGTGACCTTCACCTTTGAGGTAGGGATGTGGGTCTTGCACGCGACACGTCGTCTTGATGTGGTAGACATGTGTGCCAAGTTATTTTAAAATCCTTCAATGCATGACAGAGTTACAGTCCGGACACGAATTTGTAAGTGGGGACGCACGGACGGACGGACAGACGGACAGACGGTGCGATTTTAATATGCCTCCCTTCGGGGGCATAAAAATCATCTCTTCTGCAACATTAACCAATACGTCGCAGTCACGACGCGAATTAGCCCAATGAACACGATCCTAAAATACAGAAAAACAATACAGACAGTGAGAAAAGTGTACTGTTGTTATGACAAACGAACAAACGATGAAGTCTGAACTGATATAAACTGGTATAGTGGTAAATTACCCAGTAATTACCTTGATTTAACGTTTACTGTAACAGTTTCAATCTATCGACTACAAATGGAGTAAGTTAAACAAAGGGAACTAACTCTGTATGTAAGAAGAAGGATGCTTTATCCCTTACCTGAAAGTCTGTAAGCAGATATGGTAAAGTACATTCAACTGTTCCAGATGTCAACATTATTCTTGTTGTTGTCGTATTAGAGGACGCGGTATTGATCACTAGTTGTATTGTTATCATCTTCGCCCCTTTTATAAATCATGAATCAAGAGAAATATATGGCCGAGAAAATAAGAAACGAAATCTTGAACGGGACATGAATTAAAATTTTCGGGAAATATATAGAGAACTTGCTGTTTCCAACAGGAGATAAAAGACATGAAGTAATGTTGTAAATGTTAATTTCAATTACGTATTCACGTTTTTTTTTCGGGTTAAACGCGTGAAATTAACTGCGTTTACCTGGCGTTTCAACGCTGTAAGACCCATGACCAAACCATGATGAACAAAGACGTGATCGCCACTATATCTTGTATTTTATGTTAAAAACGAATTTCATTGTTTCCCGCATCAGGGTCCGTATATTACATATAATTTGAAAACTGCTTTCATTATACGAACTTTTAACAGATGATAGTTTTAGAGTAAATCTAATTCTGATATTGAAATAATGTAATATTATGAACGAACCATCTTTATTTGCATTTTTAAACGATTTTTAGTTTATACTAATTTATTTCAGCTCGATTATGAAGAAAGTAGCTTATCGAGTCACTCTCGAGTCCGCTTCCTGGAAAAACCAGTACTGATGTCATATTAGGAGGTACGGTCGTGACCCTATTTGGGGCTCGAACCCGCAACCTCCGATATGAGCGACCGACACATTAACCTCTACACCACCGCTCCCCAATCTCCTGTCGACAGCATTGAATCCTTTTCTTACTCTACATAATATCGTACAAACAGAAATGAAGGATAATTTCTACATAGATCGACAGATATATTCCAATCCTACGGATTCTAACCTTTATACCAATTGGATCTCCAGTTGGCACTTGCTAACAAATTCCAATTGGAATTCCAATTGGAGTTGTAATAAAGCGTTCCAATTGGAATTCCAACTGGACTGTATCAATCCAATTGGATTCAGTCCAATTGGAATTCCAATTGGATTATGCAATTCCAATTGGAATTCCAATTGGAAAATATCGATCCAATTGGATTTTCTGATTTTCCAATTGGAAAATGGTGATTTTTAATGGTTTTGAATCAGTCTACAAGTTTCAAACATAGACGTATCTCTTTGAAATTTAAAACATTTATTCCTTTGATAAAGACCTTTGCATAGACATATCACTCATAGTTATAAACCAAAAACTCTTCGATTTCAATTTGGAAAATTTTGGAATTCCAAAAATTCGCTGGAACGTGTTGTTATAGTTTATTGGTCAGTCAAAGAATAATAGCAATTTACATTAGGCTTGTATTGACAAATAACATTCTGCAAGGTTTTTGAATGGTCAACTCCTACATAAAACCCCATATTAACTCAATGTACAAATTTGCCTGTGTGGGCGCCGCCATTATTGAGCTTTGCCTGACCCGTACCGTACGAGTAGGAGCAGGTAACGCCAGACTAATCATACGAAGTAAGGGTTGTATTATGAAATAAAGGCATTCGTAACCGTTTTATATATACTGGACTTTGACACGATATGAACAGTAACTGCATCTATGTTTGAGTGCTTTTACACCATAAAAGGGGAGGAGCGAATGATAAAATAAACGACTGACTCACGATTCCATATAACAAATTTCCATTTCATGCACTGTCAGTATGAATATACTTTTGCTATGACAGCTTCGTGATACTTATATATATGCTTTGCGTTTTCATGCATACATCGACGGTCTGTGACAAAGAAGTGCATCAAATAAACATGTTTATAGCAAAGTTCCAACGAAAACACCGAGATCAAAATAAATTTCAATACCGCTACATTTATTTGATGGTTGCTTTCCTTGTATGATTACAGGTGAACTGGAAACGTGTAAATATATTGAATTATCGGTAATGAAAATTTGTGAATATATTGCAACTATACCTTTAAACAGTACTAAATAAAACAACTACGAAACATTTAACCGCATTAAGAATATCAAGCTTTACATTATAATTGAAAGAGACAGGTACACAAGACCTAAACAAATACGATCTGAAATAATGTTCTTGGCCACAGTCGAAGATGCATTTTATACTTTAGACTGTAACATGATTATTAATAGAAAAACGTTACTTAATTACATTAGTTTACTTTAAAATTATGTGTCGTTTTATATGTTCAGGTATGATGAAGTGAATCAAAACTACTCGCAAACCATCAGCATACTTAAGGTGGTTAATTTTTTATGTCGATACAAACATGTGATGATGACCGGGATGCATTCAGGGCTTCCGGGAATATCAGGTATCCCATTCACATAAATATTACATGTGACAATAAAAAAGTATCATACTGGCACAAGGAATTACATGCTAATTATTAAAAATGTAATTAAATTACTAGTATATACAAATGTAATTATTTGCCAAACACACACGCACAATAGAAATCGAAATTTTCCTAAACGGTGCTCTCCTTTCCTTTTTATGATCAAGTTTACAAAAACAGTATTACAATACTTGGTAACATAAAAACATATGATATATTGCTCTTTATATATTGAATTCACCCTAAGATGCAATTAGTCAGGTAGTATGTACGTGTGCAAAGAAATGTTGATTTTAAAATATTGAGAATACAAGTCAGTTGTTAGTAACTTAATACATGTAAGATATTGTGTTCATAGGATTTCTAGATTTTATCAGATGGCATTCGTCAACAAGTAGGAATATTGAAATCTTTAACGGGGACTTAGGATTTTCAGTTCTGCATTGGGGATTTTTATATTTTATTACTGAAAAGGTGGATATATATGTTCTCTAACTGTAAGATGAGCTATTTCTTTCACGATTTAACTGTTAATAAATACTTACTTCATGAATACAGAAAGTACAAGTGTGTTTCCCAAAAATCCTACAATAAGCGTGACAATCATGACGACACCGAGAAAAATGCTAACTGTCCGTGACAATGGTGCATGAACATTCCATCTTTCTATTCGATGGTCTGCCTGAGGTACCGTCGTATTATTAGTTATCATGTTCATATCCTTCCTCATCTGATTGTCTGGTTTAAATGACAATTAATGTTTTATTTCCGTAAGGTAACACTAATTGAAATTGATGGTGTACATTTTTAAATATGAAACACTCCTTTACACTGTGTACCCCTTGTCATTCACATATCTGAACGATCCTTCATGCTTTATGACTATATTCCTCGTTCCTTCACTGATCTCATCATCGTGACCTATCCGTGATACTGTCGTATTGATATTTGTGTAGCCGCATCAAAGTCGTTTCTTGTAAGAAGCCAATGTAAAATGTATTTCTCGAGAAAATTAGATCAATATAATTGTTTTATTCAATTCAAGTCCATTATTAATATTATACGGTATAAATATTTTGATTTAATGAACATGTTAATATTTCAGTTTATCTCATTTTGCCCTATCTACTTGTATTGTGTGAAAAAAATAAGGAAAATAAATATTTCACAATTATTAGGCAAATTACTATATTTTTGCACTACTTTTAAATTCCTACTTTTCTTCTTATTGTAAGAGTTTACAAATATAAAACTGTTTCACTTTTCTATCACTCAACTTCTGCAGTATGATTTACAATGTATGTTACGGCTGAAAAAAGTATACCATTTTATACTTAAATAAAAGGGGATTTTATAAAGGAGACACTTTCTAACGTGGTATCCCGCCGCGTCAAATCTACTTCCTTTTGTTAATTTGAGGTAGGGGGGAGCTTTTGTAACTTATACTACATAGGGAGCTTACATAGAGAAGACATTTTAATTTGCATTAGAGTAAGGTCACTGTAAAGGTCATATGTGTTCCGAGTGCGCCCCTTATCTCGTAGAATGTTTGAAGGAATTCTCTAAAACTGTGGTTAAATATGTTCACGTGACGCAAATTACGCATATTTAGGTCAAACCCACACTTCGGGTAAAAAAGTTACAAGACTTTATATTCTACCCCCAATGAAAGGATTCAAATAAAGCTTTACATGCTAAACTTATCTTAACAAGGTGCAGAAGGCAAATGTCACATTGATAAGTTGGAGATCATGAGACTATATCTCAAAAATCTCTTGAATGGTTCCCATGAAACTTTCGTCAAGCGTTAAGTGTTCTGACAGAGCTGAAGGTCAACGTCGTATTTCGGGCTATAACTTCATAAGACTATATGTCCTGTTTGCATTAAAATATTTTATGGAATATGTGTCAAAATGTTAGTCTTTATCTATGGAAAGCAATGACTGTCTTAAATCGACATCACATATCATGAAGCGGTCATAGAAATAACAACCTGCATGATTTGGAAATGTTAAATAATAAATATTGAAGGGTTACGTTTTTATATAGAGTCACTCGTTCATTTTATCATTCACTTATTCGGTGTGAAAACATTCTGATATAGATGCAGTTTCTGTTCAAATCATGTCAAAATTTAATATATAGAACGGTTACGTTATTCTTTAGAGTGACTCCTTTAATTTATAATTCAACCCTTCCTTTATATGATATGAAAACACTCTGATATAGATGCAGTTGCTGCTGTAAGGTTGAAACGTCTAATATATAGAACGTTTATGTCGTTAAAAGTATATGAAATTGCTGTTTCAGATGTTTGAGAAGGAATAAGACAAATCCGACAACTCCACTGAATTTACAATCAGCCGTCAGGATAATATGGACTATATCGATGTCAACCGTATGTAATACTAAAATCATTACAGGCTGTAGAACTGTTATAACAAAAGGTGATACAACAGGACCGGTTAACCGGTTTTCACTAGCCCTTTCATCTTCAGTGGAAGTTACACTTCAAAACAAGGCAGTGATTACATGTAATTATTACATGTACAACCACTACCGAGCCATGTTTCAAACATTACTGAATTATGTTCAAGATGTTAAATCATCTCAACTTTGTTTGCAACTGTTTTACAAAGATGACACTGAAGAAATTCAATATTGTATAAACTGTGACAAGCTGCTAGAAAGACACACACTTTGTGTGTTTGCTGCTAATAATCACCCGCATAAACCTGATAATTTTCCTAGCGGTTTATTTAACAATTTCCAGCCTTATTCACAAGCGGGGCAACATTGGCTAATGTTCCTCACAGCTGTGTGCTATAATAACTATTTTCCCATGTATTTAAAAGCATTTCTAGCACTACATTGAACAATATTCAAATACAAAGAAAGGTTTCAAATGTGTGTTTGTAAATAAAGGCTACAGTAGCATGAGAGACATCATTTCATTGTTTTATATACACACTTGAGTGAAAATGATGTTTTCATGTGTGAGTATGTCTAATGTATTTTGTCATTGAAGAAGCACATGTTTCAAAATATAGTCTTGTAAACTAAAAGTAAATTTTATTTAAACCAAGTCGTTGCTTTTTCACTTCTGTTAATATGTTTAGCCATAGTACAAAATGTAAATGGTACATGCATATTGTTACTACTACTGCCAATGATTTGTAATGTGCGTCCAATAAATATAAGTAACGTAAATTGATTTAGTTTGTTCCTTAGTATGTGCCAGATTCAAAGACATTTATCCAAAATGCAAATATATGTAATTCATCCCAAATACAAATATATGTGCGATATTTAGGAATAAAACATCTACATGTCTATCCAAATCAGCACTGTTTGGAAAAGCCTACGCAGTATTCTAAGATTATATTGCGGATAAAAATTGTATTGACACAATTGCGAGAAAAAAACTGTTAAACTTTCTTGTGGAATTAACATTCATTGTGATACCCATAAACTTGATGATCAAGACGTTCAAATAATGTTATGGTATTTATGAATATATGGTGTGATATTTTAAAATATGCTCATCTACTTTGTGTTCAAAAGCACACGAAGAACATAATTGCCTACAACATGTTACTACATTCAGTTTGGAGCTAAAACGATCCTGCCTTTAGCTGACCTAACCGAAAACAAGAGAAAAAATCATTTTTTGTGAAAGTGGCGGTGCGTAATAATAAACTTTCGTTACAGCCGTTCAAGACAAGTGTTGTATTGTAAACTAGGCTTTTGTTGTAGCCATCTAATATTCAGACCTGTTGACACTAACAATTCTGTACGCAATCTGTCCATCCGTCTAACCGGCGACATTATCCAAGCACATCAATTTCAAGATTTGTCAGTTGGAAAAATGGTCAATTTTATAAACACGGATTTCCGAAATGGATCAAAAATTGTTTTAGTACTAGATGCATCACCAGTGGAAGACCAAGGAGTTTGACAGAGGCTTTTCACGTCAGGAAATGAGCATTCAAGTATCAGGTCGTTAAAGTCGTAATTGCCATGTTGTCCTATCAACAAATATCCATTTCAAGAAGACAAATCGCGTGCTTTTGAACATATAAATATAAAATATAAGAAGGTAATTATTTGCAATTTACTTGTGCGTGCTGTAATTAATTGCATTTAGCCGTCGGCATTTGCAACTGATTGAAAGTCATGAATAACGATGGCTTGATTGGATTGTTCAATTTTACTGAAATACTAAATTATAGTTTAAGGGAGGTAACTGGTAAAAATGTGGTCTGTCTTACTAGTATGATCAATGCATGTTCATGGACTAGGCTCAAATGGATCGTATAATGTAGATTTACTTGGAAGAATGTAGAAGGCATTTTAAGTCATACAAAATTTAATATGCTTCGCATTTGTTCCGTAATTTTGCAATGTTTGTATCAGTTTTGTGTACGTATTTGACTTAGGGAATGGGATACTTTTTCGGAGTGATGAACTCCTATTCTTGTTTCAGTTTTTAACACCTTTCTGGCAAGAATGTAGTCGTAGCTTTAATCAGGACCGCTTAATTGAACTAAAATGTGATGAATCGCTGTATTTTAAGGAGAAAGTGTACCGGTCTAAATTTTCTAATCAAAAAATATAGACTTTAAATTCGGGAATAGTTTTTGGCCTGGGGACTGAAAGTCCCCTAGGCCTAAGTTGGCATACCACATTTCAAACACTGCTGACAATTTAACTGTGCTATGTGCGAATAACAACTGTAAACATGCGCTTTGGGAAAGTAGTGCAAGACAGACCAGATCAATCTTCTGTTTGAATGTCGCAAATGATAAGAACATATTACAAATAAAAACAGTGTATACAACTTCAAACGATTGCAGAAAGGTATATAGCTTACGGACTGCATTACACATTTTTTCTGTTTAAGAAATTAATGCACTGTTAGCTGATTACGGAAGATAATCATATGCATATCACAGAAAAGTACGGATATTTTCGGAAATTTACGGAAACGTACGGAGCTCGATATAAGAGTTAACTTTGTAGTTTGATTTTCAAATTTCCGATGTTATTTCATTGATAACTTTGTTATTTACGAACGATTACATAATTATATATTTACCTAAAAATAAATTTCTCTAAAAAGAAAAGATACAATTTACGTACATTCCCGAGAAGGAACTCACGTGATCAAAGTCACCTGTCATTTATCGAGGACGCTGCATGTCAAGGCCCAGTGAACGGGGTCACCGATTACAACTACAAGGTAACCCAGAATCATTTTTGGTTTTCTCTGTTATACACATTGTACAGTACTGTATTTATATTTCATTGCTGGTATTGCTTTGTTTATTTCTGTTTCAAGGTCTTGTCCTTGGTACACAATAATTTTCGATCCACATCATCAGATCATATCGCTTGAAGTTGTACAAAGCGCAGATTGAATTATTTTTATTGGCTTAAACAATTTAAGATGTTGACTATGTGATTATTTTTCATTTAAAGTACGTTTTATAATAAAACAAACCTCCCTGCCACCCATATATTTGTGAATCATTCATTCTGTGTCATATATTGAATTTCGTCCTCTGCACATTTCGACCCGCGCTTTAGGTAAGGTTCAGCGCAAAACACGTAGGTCAAAAGTTGTTTTTCGGGGAGTAAACCTATAGCCCCAAGGCCTTCAGCGCTCACAGAGCTTTGATTATAATTTGGACGCATACTATTTATTCTACGAGTTTTTGTGTCACAGTCGATTTACCATAGCAATTTTCATTGGAAATAGTCGATATAAATTATTGCATAATGTAGACAATTCTGTACGTTTCAGGGACAGTACAGAATTGAATATTAGGAACCGGGAGATCACCAGCAAAGTGTGTTACATTCGTATTAAACAAACTTTGAAAGAGCATACGGTTAGCAAATGGACGTTTCCTGTTTTGATCATAAAGGCTTGGACATCAAGTTTATACCCTTAGCAATCTTACAGGTATACCGACGGAACAAACTAGTTCCAGTTGATACCCAGAACAAATAAGCCGTGTATCTCCTTCAGTTATTACTGTAAGTATAACTAAAACAGCGCCGTTACTATGCGATCTTGTTACAGACGTCATGATGGACCAAGCAGTTGTCTTAGACTTTGCTAGTGGTGATTGCAATGTTGACGGAGAAATTGATGTAAGGGAAATAGAGAGATCTATGTCTTTGACAGAGGGTTCACAATCATCTCTGGTCATTTTCAGTTGTCTCAACAACTAATCAGGAAAGTCAGACAATGGGTAACTTGAATATGGATATCGAAGCTATGTGTTTACCTCCAGTGACTACTAAGCAAACAAAAATCGAAAACGGCAAGTTTAGAAAGTCAGTTACTTCGCACCGGCTTCTGACAAGTGAAGAAGTCATTAAAGAAAAAATAGCCTTTGAAAGCAAAACTACTTTAAAGAAATCGGATACATGGTAGACTGATTATTTTTCAAGGGACAAATGGAAAGATCTAAATGTTTAACGGAGGTGTATTGTTATTTATGGTCTAGTTATAAAGACTTGACATACTCATGCTATTAACGTTCTCGTTTTTGTCATGTTTATCGAAATTACCAGTTCTACATGTTTGTGAGTTTTGTAACGATACTACAGCAAGAAGGTATAAAATTAAAATTCCGCGCTATCCTCATGCCAAATCACTACGAATTACTTTAGACAATTCGCAAGGGATCCGAACACTTTACACATATTGTAAAATACATGTAATTTTATTTCGATTGTTTGCTTTCTGAAAACAAAAGCAAGAGATTTTATATATTTCGCAGTAAATGAGTTTGTGCACACTATTTAAAGGCAAATTATTTATGTACTTACTAATAAGAAGAAATTACACATGAACGTTTTAATTGTTTAAATGGCAATGTAAATTGACTACAAGCTTATCATGAAAAAAAACTATTCATTGTGCTTCAGTTTAAACATTTTTTAAAGTGTGCTTGAAACTTTGTACTTTTAAGAAACTGTAAACCAACAGTATATTAAACTATCCTACAGCTCATGAAAGTACCATGCGTCATTTGAATCCGAATCACATTTATTTAAACCAAATTCAGGGTTAAATGTAGGTTCTCGAATTTATTGTTTCCTCGTTAGATATATAGGAAACATTCTTATTGCTTAATGACAGTTCTGCAGAAATAATAGTTACATATAATGACAGGTTTTAAGATTTCCAGAACAGGGACAGTAATTTTATTCAAATGAAAGCATATTGATGCCTTGAAATATTAACAAATTTGATGTATTTAGATATAGAATGATTTAAATGCTATATAGAAACAACCGCATGCGGCTTTATCATACTCATTAAATTTTGTTGTGAATGGGTTCTTGTTTATGGAGAGTTCGCAACTACTTTCTTTTCCAGTGCCTTCCCCATACGTCCAGAGGATATGTGTATTACTCAATAATTATTATATTAAACTCATAATAATACGCAAATGAGATGTTGTTTGTCTGGAACCATGTGCATAACTATCTAACATTTTATTTAATACAGTGTCAGTTTGTGTGTTTTTAATTCTGGTTTTCAATTATGCTTTTATCTATGTTTAATTTTTACTTTAACGTATGAATTTTTTATTTCTTTATTCTGATGAAGGCCTCGTGCTTATTCCAAAAAGAGAAATATATCCAATATATGTTAGAATTAAACAGTCAAGAAAAAATATTCCTTATATGAACATACTTCCAAGTCAAGTTGACAGGTTTACTTGCATGCAGTTTAAAAAAAGGAACGTAAGTTAAAACACAGATACATTATATTGTCCATGTTTCAATACGACTGAATTTTCCTGAATTGAATTGCAGACATTTTACATACAATTGCCATAGATTTCCATTTAAACTAAATTTTAATTTATGTTTAATATTTGTAATGTCACCGTCTCCCTTGGTCTACTAGTTTAGGCACCCGCCTTGGGAGCAGGAGGTCGAAGGTTCGAATACCAACAGGGGTCCGTTCTGATATGGCGGGTTAGTGAGCCGCCAGCTGGTTAAATAATGGTTAAAGTATGCTTACCTGCCTGATGCCTAGCATTTAAAGGACAGTATTCGGGAGGTAAATGAAATGGCAAGCCCTTTAAGTAGGGGTGAGACTATAATAAACAAACACTTTACTGTTTATTTGTACTGTTTCATAGTTTTGATGTTAAATGTAGTCTGTTCATTGCTAACAAACGTTATCATCTTTTCCCCAACATTTACGCTAGGCGAAAGATTGATTAATCAGATGTTTTGTCTGATCAATTTAGAATAAACTTTCATCAAAATCGTATAAAAGGGTCAAAAGAGCCACACTTTGTCCATGTTTCTGCTTTTAGTTACACACATACATGTACGTGGCATGTTTCTCTTTTCACGCGACATTTATGCAAGATATGCCTTTAATGTATACGCTCACAAACTGGTGTTGTTAGACTTGTCTTTCATACGACGGATAGGCTTGATTTTCTCTCCTAGTTGTATAATTTTAACTGCCTTGACACTTACCAACTTGATAAGTGCATTCATCTTGGCCGATATGATGTATTGGATGAAAATGATATTTATGGTAAAATGTTTTAGTCAATTCTCTTTCATCATCAATAACCATACAACGCTAAGTGTACGTGTCTTTAGTAACATTTATACCTTACATCACATAAAAGTCAAAAGCTTATTACATCGATAAGAATAATGCTTTATCGTAATTCCTTTGTACTGAAGTATCATTTGTTAATGTAGTTTTTGATCATCCAACAACTTGTAACAACTTCCTATATGAAACTTGTTCAAACAAATACATTCTATGCATAAATATGGTTGCTATTGCAACAAATAGGAAAAAATATAACAATCTTCTCCAAAACAGCAAGGCGTGGAGTTTAGATATCTGATGTTCGGCACTGTCTGGATCTCTATCAACTTTATTCAAAACATGTCTCGTGGGTCAAAATTGACCCTGCCCAGGTGTCGTACATTTTATATAAAATATATAGTGAAACTTAAAATATTTTTGTCAGAAACTGTAAGGCTTAGAGCATATATATCTGATTGTAGCATTGCAAGGAGGTCCTTTATCAGGTCTGTTCACCATAACTACATTTTCCTCTGACAAAGAATACTCGCAAAATCTTCAGTAGATAAAGTGTGCTTGTGACACACTCAAAGTACCCTTATATTGTTTATTTGTAGGTAATTTACCTTAATCGAAATGCAAACGTTATGTTATTTTTCAAAGTTAAAATTCGCCGTGGTCTTTTATTTAAGTCAAAAATTTCAATGGAAAAAACAGTTTTTTTACGCAAGATTTGGGCTTGATATCTGAGGTCATAACCGAGTTATTTGTGTACCAATATAGCGTTAAATAACTTATAAAAAAGACGAAGAGACAAAAATGCAAGACTTTAACCACTAGTCTGAGAATTGAACTGAACTATCTCATTATCTTGTCTCTTCGTAACTTATATATTGCACCTCAGATCTAATCGTTGCTTTGATTGAAACGATTAGATAACATTTTGGGAAATGTACTGTATTCTTTGATTTATACCTCTCTTCCAGCAAAATCAAGGGTAAAGCGGAAAGATGAATGCCGATTGTTTTATTTTGCAACGGATATCGTTTAAAGCTTCATGAAAAAATTTAACTAATGAACTCTTTATGTAGGTGTTCCGTTAGACGCGAAAGCACGATGCCAAGACATGATGCGGCGATGCCAAGATACTATTGAACGATGCGAAAATCCGATATGAATATCACGTCTTCGAATCATGTTAGCGTCCTTTTGTCTTATCTGAATCGCCATTGACAGTTAACAGGTCGAAGGGACATCGAATGCGCTAACGGAACACTGTACTGTTTGATATCCCGAATCTCAACTGTAAATTCATTACTTATAAACGCAGCTTGAATGTAAGTGAAAGACAAAACGAAAATGTTACAGTAATATATCTTACATAAAAACGCCGCAAAAGATTTCTATTCCATTTTAAAAGCACTCCGAAGTGGTTGAATTCATATCTACATTGTAATCTTCTCGAAATTAGTGAATGTAGTATGAAATTGTTTTACAGGAGTTGCATAGACGGATTTGTTTATGATCATTTGAAATTTAAGACATGTCGCTAGGGAAAAAACATATTAATTATCATCCCGTCGCAACGTATATACATTTATTCATAAAATGTAGCTTTACATCACAATTACCTTACTATATAAACTTTTTTAGGTTATACAAACAGAAGCTCTATTAACAAAAATTAAAATATTTCCTCCGTTAAAGGACCGCAATAAGAACGTAATGTGAGCCGCATTTTAAACATGTCCGACACAGGTGTCGCTTCGCAATAGATATTTATAGAAAGCAAATATATTATGAGCTACTTTATTTTCAGACGGAATGGATTTTTTTAACGAAACTTCTTTTTCTATTTTATGATTAGAACGGTAAATGATGGAATAAATTTTATTTATTATATATGAATTATACATTAATATAACATGTTGCTATTTATATTGAATATATATTTAGTAGGAAGAACTAATTTGCATTTTGACTCTTCGAAACATTTACTCAGTTTTATTTTCATCTTGACATTTAAATTTTGCTATTTTTTGTTTGTTTTAGTTTTACGGAATTTAGTTTGCGGACATGCTTTTAATTTACTTATTTGTTCTTGAGGTCTGTTTGTGTACATACCAAAGTTCAAGCTCAAGAGATCCCGGATATAGAAGAAATACATATTTAATTTTAATTTCTCATGAAACTATTCGTAGACTCGTCCATGGCTCAATTTATTTTTGCATCCCAAATACTCGACGTTGCCCCCCGCCGCAACCCCCCCCCCTCCCCCAGTGATCGAGGCTCGAATCAGGAACCTCCTTGATGAGCGGGTTCGAGCACACTGGGGTCACGACCGTGCCTCGTCATGTGACACCAGGAAGTTTTGGGCAGCATATTTCATCTTGTAGAGGTTAGCACACATATCATTTGAAAAACAAGTGGAATATAGTGTATAAGGTATATTGTGTACAGGAATTTTTAGTAAAGTAATTAATTGTTGCTCCATAGTATTATTCAAGAAAGCGGTGTTTAAACTTATGGAAAAAAATAAATCATCTGTCCCGTTTGAAGCTCTGCACAAAATAGGTACAATTTCAAATATTAAAGGCTCTACTGAACCTTTCCAGATAAATATCCTTGTACAACTGTTTTTCTTATTTTCATGATTATTTGCGTATTTCAATTTTTGCAAATCATATGCAATTGTTTCCTCCATATTTTTAAACTAAAATTCATAATTTGATAATTACATTTATGACAAATTGCAATATTATAGAACCTATTTATAATCTGGGTATGTACTGGTCAACTAGATATCTAATTACATGCCACGAGGTACAGTATGACCAGATGAAAGGGTTCCCAGATGTTGTAAAATGTCCAAAAAAGGCATGAGGTAATTACTCTACGACTGATGCCAGTCTAGAGTCCGTCTTTTTTATACTTTTTGGAACAGCTTGCTTCAGAAGTCAAGTATTGTTTTAATTCTATTATAAAAAAAA
Organism: Saxidomus purpurata; assembly: GCA_022818135.1. NCBI lineage: Eukaryota > Metazoa > Mollusca > Bivalvia > Venerida > Veneridae > Saxidomus > Saxidomus purpurata. The sequence goes on along the minus strand of JAFMSR010000240.1, from coordinate 3,210 downwards.
ACAAATAAATGATAAATTCTATACGACAAGACATTACTGTGTGACAAATATTTTATATTCTCTATGATCTATGCAAATAATATTGAATATAATAATTCAAACACTTTCTATTTGAATACCATACTTAGATTGGTCACTATCACTATCCCTAAAGATCACCCCGGGTATTCGACTACTTCGAACGCAGATGAGTACTACTGACGACAGATGTATATACATGAACGTCCTGACATGTAAGCTAGAAAATACCTTATATCTTCTCTTTTTTTAGTCATTTTCACAATTTTTTCGTTCAATATGAGTTTCAATATATTTGTACTAGGCAATGCTCAATTGTTTTGCTGAAAAATGACCGACGTGTTGTTACGATTGCGGAAATCAGACCAGAAATTGCAATTTTTCGGATTTTTAACAGAATTTTTAAAAATCTAATAATCGAAACTGCATAAATCGTAAAGCTACACCTTTTCTGTAGCAGAAAATCATATTTTCGTTTCGCTATGACTGATACACCACCTGCAATTGACACTTAAACACATCTGGGGTTCTCTTTGAGGGTACTTATGACGACAGATGAAAATATTATAGGATACGTATGAACGCAGACGGTGGATACGTAAAACGTCATACAAACTGCAGAAACATAAGACTTATAATGGGAATATTGTTGATAACTTTAGTTTTTGTCTTAATCTGAAAAACTATGTAATAAAAGTAAATTATAAGTCAAGGCTAAATAGAAAACTTCAGTATCATTATGGTTTTTGTAAAATTATCTTTTATCAATGAGGTACCGGGCTTTTAACTTTTTGTTACAAAATCATAATACAAATAGAGGCATTACTCCGCAAAAATATATGTGACTTGCTGCATTTGTATGTATTACCATGAGAAACAAGTACTGGCAAGCAAGGAAAAGCCGATGGCAAGGAATTGTCGGCAGATTTTTAGTTTTCCCGTTACATGCCTCTATAACAGGTCTGTTTGAAGGAAGTTTTGATCAAAATCTATCGGAGGATTTGTTTTGAAGCTGACTGACAGAAATTATGAGTCAAAGTAATAGATATTTACTAAGATATCGATTTTTAATTTCAGCGTACTCGCAACCTTGACATATGTTGTCAACAAAGTCACGTGGGGGTCATGTGATGGCTGTCAACTTCTGATTTCCGCGCGAAAATATTACTTCAGTTTTTCTTAAAACATTAGAAAATCATGTTAAAATACATTTCAACACGCAATAAAAAGGTATTGATAACATTTTCAAACCGTACACTAGTATATCGGGATGATTTGACTCTTCTATTCAAGGGAAGTAATTTCTTATGACTGTATAGTTTTTCCCTTTGTTTGAGGGAGGCTCAATGCAGGGAAATCATAGGCTATATTGCCATGCAAACACATAGAAAAAAATGTCGGGAGTTCTAATTTGATGTTAACTCCGACTGGAGGCTGTGCAGGGTATTAAGCAAAACAATTTGCATATATTTGACTAAGCAGAAAACGGTTACTTCCGGAAACAATTACACATGAAGGTATATAGCCCTACTTACAAAGCCGCAAATTAAGATAATTTCTCAAAGACAATTTATTGTTAAAAACCATTACAAATAGTTATTTTTTAATTCTTTTCAAATATTTTTGTGTTAAACGTGACATGAGCTATATATCGGCGATAAATGCAAGCCGCCGACATTTCCTGCTGTAATGCCTATTTTTCGTGTGCTCTAAGTACCCCTTTTAAGGCCCCATATTTACGAGCATGCGCGACCAATGTAAACAAAAATTATCTCCCCCGACGGAGGTCAAGGCCAAGATTTGCAAAATAGTAAACTTTTTTATTCAGACTCATCTATTTCTAAAATAAACGAAAAAAACATGTATAATCCATCGGCTTTTCCTTGCTTGCCAGTATGGCAAGTGTTAAGTGGATACGTTTGTCGGTTTTGAAGTTATTATTATTAATAACACGACTTTGATCAACGCAAAAGCTGGGGCGAGTACAACAACCCTCCTCATTCTTCCAACAGTCGGGCTAAAAATGTAATTACAAATGTATGTGATATTTTACATTGGCGTTAAATGAACATGTTTGTTCCCATGGATTATTTGTAGTAACATTGTCTCTTGGTCATTGGCTAGTTACTAGTGTTTGGGAAACTTGACGACTTCGTTGCAGGAGACTTGAGACCCCATTATAAATTCATTCTCTAAGCTAGAGATTATCTTTCACGAAAAAATCATGTCTCCTATTATTCAGCATTATTCAGTAGAATTGAAAATGCATACCACTAAACTGTAATAATCCGATGATATACACAAGTTCAGGCTTCGCACCAATCACTTCTGTGTAGTTCTGACCAGTGATATAGGATTTTTAGCACAAACATATTAGAATATGAGACATCAAAAGACATAGTTCCGCAAAATTCATTGAGCTGTAACATGCTGACGAAATGTACAACTACGCTTGACAATGGTCACTCAAGTGACTTTTGGTAAAATTCAACTCCACCGTTTAGGAGAATAAGTATGGACATTATGAAATATGACGCAACAGGGCTACAACTTCCCTGGAAATCAATGAATCGGAACATGCCGACGACAATTGTGTTCTAATAGGTTTGGTGGAAATATTGCCAATGGTAGAGAAGTAGCAAACACATCGTTAAATTTGAAGAATCAATGGCCATACAATGTAAATCCCCTGAAAATCCTGGCGATATGCATAACTAAGTTTGGCACTGCTCTTAGGTTAAGTGGAAATCTGCCGGATGATATTGGAGAATTAGCCATAACATCATAAAATTATATATATCAAGGGCGGTTATTCCACTGAAAATTGAACCGGAACATGCTGATAATATGCACAACTACGCTTATGTGAAGTTTGGTGTAAATCCGCCACGTGGTATCAGAGGAGCTGCTTGGACATACTTAATGACAAAAACAGTGACAGGCATGTATCACTAATAAAAATGTCTCTCACGGAGGTGGGATACATAATTATTATCAGTATAGACTAAACAACTGCCATACTGAATGTAATTAGTTTAAACCAATATTTATCCTGATTGGAAAACACCTATTTACGCTTACTACTTGTTACACATCTGCCGTTATATGTATCCTCATTTCATAATAATCTGCGTTCGTACGTATCTCCTTCGGTCGTCAGACGTATCCGTTTATCTTCACCCACCTCTATGA
>JAFMSR010000239.1:0-66967 GCA_022818135.1 Saxidomus purpurata | reverse complement strand
TCTGCCAGTTCCGAGATTCACATGCGCAGTGCTTTTGTCTGGTGGTAAAGGGCTTAAGCATACGCTTTTGAACCGGGGTGAGGGTCGAATTCCAGCAGGGGTCCGTATATGGAATGCCTGCTTGGTGAGCCGCAAGCTGGTATATTACCGAGTACCGTATACTACCCTGTTTTGTATTTCAGGATACGATTGGGGAGGTAAATGTGCTCAGACAGGAAGGTCCCATAAGTCAGAAATGACTGGCCGTCTAAGTAGAATTGACAGTATAATAAACAAACACTCGACCTTCACCCTTTTTGTAAGCTGCAATCCGCTGATACTGGTTACACTTGACAAACTGTTTAGTTACTAGTCATAGACACAATGACTTGAAACAGAACATGTAAATGATACAAAAAACTGTTGAAACAGCAACTTAGTCAAACACAAACTTGACAAATACAGACAAGACTTCGGTATTAAGCATCTAAAGAATTCTGTTACTTTAACAACTGGTTGTGATTTACAAGTCCGGAAATCAGTTATATTGTAAGTGTGTATATTTCAAGAAAGAGTATTGGTACGTGATGTATATTTGTTCTTTCTTAGTGCATCTGTAGAGAACATTAGCGGCTTTTAAGAGGGCAAATGAATATACTTGTACTTTAAGCATTTTCATGTATATAATGACTTCAAATACGCTTCCTGTTTCTCTAGAAAATAACTTCATTTTACTTACAATATACATGTATCACATACCTTCAACGAGACGTTTTTATTTGTAATGCTAATAAGAATTTAAAGGACAAATGATCTGATTAGCTTTGATACATGTTAGAAATCAAAAAGCTAATTTTGCACACTTGAACAAAAAGTGCTGTGTTTAATTCATAACAGGTCTTGGATACAAATGAGTGTAACAGTGTGTTAATAAAAAATTGATAACCTTTTTAAAACACCATTACGACCAACTGGCAGCAAATCCGAGAACGGTAAATATATCTTTTTCTCCTTTTATTCACAAAACTCTCTGTTTTGAGACTGTAAAAATACTGAGATTATTACCATTACGAACACCTTTCAATTACATCAAGTTGTTAAGGCTCTCGACAGTGAGCACGGACAGTTCAGAACAAAATTTATTAAGACACCTAGTTCTGAAATTGTATCACCCATTCAGTTTGATAGAATACAAATCTTTATTGTTGCACCTGGGTCGCTAATGGATGGAACAATAGTACTATTGCGTATCTGTTCTTCAGGAGTAGTTATCTCGTTTTCATAAAATGAAACACAATTTCCCGTCGGGGGTAATCAGTCAATACTTTGACTGGTTTAAAATTTGTTTTAAAAGAAGCAATTAGAAAACATCTATTGAATTACAATTTAACAAACAGATCCTAAAGTCAGCACGGGTTTTAATGGTACGATAATCTTTCAATTCTTGAAAACTGTAATGCAGATTTTACATACATGTATTCACGATTTTACTTCTGGTTTTCTCATTGACAAACTTTGTCATTGCCAAGATAATTATTTGTATTTAGAATTGTTTGAAAACAAGAGGTCCAAACATTGCCAAATGCAACGTACATATTCCAAGACAAAAACAGTGAAGAATATTAAACGTACATTTCAATGATGTGACATTTGAAATATGACTATAATAATGTATGTAAAGAGAGTGATATATTACGTTTATACATGTAACAGTGACATAGCAAATTTAAGACATTGAGCATATGCATTATTTTCTTGAATAAATGAAAACGATTTGTTTGCTTCAACTGTTTGTACTTCGATAGATCATTAATCTTTAGATTCAGCAATGCCCGACTGTCGAGTGGGCACAAATGTCGTCTCCTTTAAAATTTAGATCAACATTATTCCATTATACCTGTGTAAGTAATTTTTCTTTTCTATAATTACTTTTAAATAATTTGGAGTGTGCACGTCTATAAATTAACATAATGTTAATGTATAATATATCTTTCATGTACAAAGTACGGTATACGTCTCTTTAGTCATATGTTTATATTCCTTTCAAGCCATAATCAAACGGCAAATATTTCTTAACGCCACACTGACTTGAAGGTGTAATACAAATAGCTTTTATGTTGGTTGGGGTTTGAGGCAGATGGTCTTTCGTACGTAAAAATGCACAACGTTCTCACCATAAATGTTTCAAGAACTGAAGTTGGTCTCGAAATACATAAACCGTTTAAGTGCTGCTTTTCTTATTAGCAGAATGGTTATAATTGACGTATTTTTTAATGCAGATGACAAGATTTACAATATAAACGTGTTAACTTCAGGAACTAAGGACATTTTGTATATGCTTTTGACACTCTGTTGCCGATGAATTAATGTTTCACGTCAAAGCCATTGTAACTGACAAGTAACCTACTGAGCAACTTGATATTTAGGTGTTTTTTCTTCAAAATATATACTGAATACGCAAATCTAATAAATATGGTACATATTGAATTGAGACCGGACTGCTAGAGATAGGGGATCGGTGTATTTAATGAGAAATTGTAATCATCTGGATTGGTTGCGCCAATACAAATATCAAACAATTTCGGCGACTCAAAAACTAAGTAATATAATAAAACTGGTTAAGCATTGCTATGTTTCAACACTCATACAGGGTTGCTTTTTCACAATGTTTATAATGTTTGTCCACGGGGAAACTATCAACAATACTAAGTCCATAAAACGATCATGATCTTAGATTTAGAGGAACTCTGGTACAACAGATAAACTACGAAATAAATTTTACAGCAGTTTAACGTAAATGTGCTTGACAGAAATCTAGTAACCAGCTATACATGAATATCATGTGAAACTAACCCGTTGAGCTCTTTTAAAAATTAAAAACCAATCCTGTTTCAATCACTTGTGTTTTAAATGCTTTGCGGGAGAAGAGGAAATTTAAATCCCTTAAATGATTTCTTTAGTTCAGAATTAAATCCATGAAAAAGAAGGTTAAACTGAATACATAAATTTCCGTAATTAGGGATTTTCTCTTTTTTCCAGATATTTACTTTGCAGGCGCCTACGGACCCTTTAGAACACGTAAATAATGCGATCATAAAAAAGAAAACAACTACCAGTGTCATCTCAATTTTGCTTATGTAAGATTCACAAAGAAACCACAATATCTATACCGAAATAAACGTATAAAGAGATTTGAATGGTTACAGTTGTAACTAAAATGTATGACCATCGTCATCCTTCCTTCGTGTCTTTCTATGCGTTCAAAAGCATACTATGGCATAATTAGAGAACGCATTTTGTGTATGGTTTTAAGCTACATAGCTTTTAGATTCCAAAGGTCATACTCTGTCTATTTCTAATGAAGCTAAATTGGAGCCCAGCAGTTTTTAATTACTAATATAATTATGGTGATTGTTATTCATTCAAACCTTACGTTGCTTATATGAACTGTGTACTTATTTTAGGAACATGTAGATCTACATGTATTTAGATTTTACAAGTCATGTTAGTTTGAATACAAGAATAAATTCTAGTAGAAACAAAACAATTGTAAGCTATCTAATAGACTAAGTATGTGTTTCATGAACAAAAGGAATGTAAATTCAAGTGACATTTTCCCTTTTGATCTAAATTCAAAATTTTATAGTAGTGCGACTTTTATGTGTAATTTGTTCTTGATATTTACTTATAGTACAATGTATATTCTGCATGCGCTAAAAAGAAAAATGAAAGTCAAACAAAAAGACTGAGTTACATCGGATTCTATTATCATAGTTCTGTTTATATCACAGTGATACAAAATGTAATTACCTGTAGATAAGAATAATTAAATACTTATAGAACAGTAGGCAAAGGAAGATCCTATACAATACACAATTAAACGATTGACATAATATGTTTGCTGCTCACATAAGCAATAAGTATAACAACATCTAACTAAAATGTCAAACACTGTTAATTACTTTGTAATAGAAAATGAGTTCCTTCTTTGCAGTTGTTACTTTTCAATTTTAAACCTAATTTCTTCTATTACGATTCTAAGAGCATTTTCAAAAAAACGTCATTTTTGATGTATTACACTGAATGCCACACAGGTATTTTCGCATACTTTCCTAAATAAATCAAATGCAGTAAATTACTCGATTAAAACAGTAAACTGATTCAATAGTCAAGAAGGTATTTGTTCTGACTTAACTATGCAAGTCACTTGTTAAAGATTACCACTGCCAATTTCATACAGGTGGAAATATTTAACAGGAACTTCATGCTGAGAGAGTTGAAGTTGATCTTATTAACCCCGGTAATTTATACGTTACGACGCTTGCGCTGTTTGCAAATTGGTGAAACTCTTTAATCGTGTTATGCTTTAATTGTTATGCTTAAAATGTTAAAATTTGATTTAAAAAATTAGAAATTATTTTTTGTAAAACAAATATATTCAATTTGTCAGCATCAAGATTATTTTCTTGTGTAAGAGCTAAAAATAAAGGTAGAAAAAATATTACCCGAGCCAGGTTTTGAACTCGGATCTTTGCGCTTACAAAAAATTTGGGGGGGGGGGGGGGACAGCGGCTTAACCTACTACACTACGGAGTCCTGATTTGATGCGGTTAAAAATATTGATATACCAAAGAGCCCACCCCGTTAGTCACGGGGTGATATATTCTACAAAAAAGTAAGCAAAACAACACATTTTAAGTTTCTTTGTTAGAAAACTTGTCACGTTATCATAATACAAGCCCCTGATACAGTAATGACAATTGTTTTCTTGAAATTGAAAATTTTCTTTTTTTAGTGTAACTTGTCCATCTGGAGTGCAGTCGCTTTAAAATTACATTGAACTAAAGACTTTCATGCTATAGCATCAGTTCACAAAGTACTAACGTCGGCCAGTTAATATGTTCATTCACATGTGTTTGTCTTCACAACGATGTGCTCTGAAACTTCTTTGTGTCCGGTTTTCTGACGGTAGGACACCTAAAATTAAATAAATGTAAAAATGGCTAAAATGTGAAAATGGGCAAAATATGAAATTAATTTAGACAAATGTAAAACTCTTACTCAAATTTAAAAAGAAGTTAGTTTATACATATATGGTAAAATGATTTCACATATTTGAGCATTTTCATATTTGTGACCATTTTAACATTTTGGAGTACCACACATAACGTAGAAAAGACGACCCTTCCTATCTTTATAGCGATACTAAAATTGCTTCGGTAAAAGGTAAGCATTATCGTTTCTCGTGAAAAAGTTCACCGACAAGATCAGACTAGAATATTTCTTTCTGAGAATCACTACCATGTGATCCCTTTAAAACGCAATCAAAGCCATGAAAGGAATAAGCTAGGATGCTCAAATTAAGATTTAGACTTGCAGGAATTAAGTGCTTACATTGGACCGTTCCAGTTTTGAGGACATATTTTAAGGGCTACCTAAGCCTATTGTTAAGGGGTTATTTTTATGCGCCCTTCGAAGAAGAGGGGTATATTGGTTTGCAGATATTGGTCGGTCGATCAGTTGGTCAGTTGGTATGTCTGTCCGTCAGTCAATCAACGGGTTTCCGGTTGAAAACTCAAGAATGCTTAGGCCTAGGATCTTGAAACTTGATGTGGACCAGCAGAGGACCCCTATTATTTTTAGGTCAGTATGTCAAAGGTCAAGGTCACATTGACCCGGAATAGTAAAACGGTTTCCGGATGATAACTTGAAGGCGCGAACGCTTGGGCCTAACATATTGTAACTTGATATGGAGGTTGGTCATAACCGGTAGAGGACCCCTAACGATTTTGAGATTAGTAGGTGTCTTAATTTTAGAGGATCAAGGTCAAGTCACTGTTACTAAAAATTGATTATTTCAGGATTATTATTGAAAATTTGTTTAAAGAAAAAAAATGTTTTTTTGGTTAAGGTCAGTTACAAAAAATAGTTTTATTTTTAATATTTTTTTCTTTAGTTTTAAATTGTTTTAAGCAAAAAAAATTTAGGAGGTCAAGGTCAGTTATCAAAAAAAAAAATTTTTTCAATTCTTTTCTCCAACTTTGAATTGTTTGAATAACTTTTGCATCAAGGGAGGCATACGTGTTTTACAAACAGCTCTTATATTCCCTTGGTCAACTGCTCACTAACAGCATTACGGACAAGTTAACCTGATCCCCCTGACTTTTATCAGCATAATTTTACGGTCGATATATTTTTTATATATATCTTCGGCTATTATTTTACGAATATGCACGTGGCAATTGTTAAATATCGTTCAGACCGGTTGATAATATCGTATTGGTCGATAGCTCAGTTGGTAGTGAACTTAATTTATGATATTTTTAATCTGTACCCCTTGTGTTCGAGTCCTGTCATCGTCTGTGATAAATGAAAAAATATGATTTATCACTGACGTATTAGGCATTTACAATTATTTCATCTTATATTTTTACATTTAAACTTTTTCTAAAACAAAGCAAAACCTCGTAGTGCTCGTGCATTCCGTTGTGAATGGAAACTTTCAGTTTTTCTAGATTAGTTCCATCATCTTTCCAGTTAAGGATTCTGCACTCTTACCACTATATGTATGACGCCCACTACATCTTTAGCCATTTATTAACAGTACAAACAAGTATAAACCTGCGAGAATTTCCGTAATTGTAAGGAAAAGAACCGCTAATGCACGATTTGAAAATTGATTTATTCAGTGCAATCGTTGAATAATATAGTCATGCATAAAGGTCAGGATCAGATAATATCACATATAAACCCACAGTTTCTTTTGTGCAAAACAGGCCAACAATTGCAAACGTGATGTCCTAGTGTGGCAAATGAATAATCTAGTGAATTAAGTTGAATATTATTGTAAGCAGTGAAACAGTCATATACAATTTGAAATTCACTTTTCCTTGACTTAAAGCCGTCAGACATTCAACATTCAACGGAATCATTGAAAGCATTTTGATCATTGCTGAACCTTGAAACTGTTTAAACTGCTTAATATTACTGTGAATATATATATTATAAGCATTACATAAAATTCTAGTTGGAGTTTCGTTTTTTTTTATTGATTAAATGCCTATAGTCTCAGATTAGAATTCTTGTATCCTTATCTGGACTCCCTGTAAGGTCAGTTATTAAAGAAGTAGGAGTGATAGCATCGCTCGCTTTTCTGAACAACTCTGCTAGCACCAGAGGCCAACATGATTAACCCTACAGGACAGGATGCTTGATAAATAACATCAATTCATCTTCTGTCAGCCGCAAGAGTTATTTCTTTCTGTATGTTGTTTTAGTTTTTGTCGTCATACTGACATTTTAGTAATGATTGTTCCTTAATGTTTTGGTGTTTTTTGTTTTGTTTTAGGAAGACATTGACATCTAAATACTTAATTACCTCTGTTGTGTTTGCAACATGTTACAAGTAGTGGATATGTTTGTTTATTTTCTGAGTTAATGTTACTATTCTTGTCTATTTCTACAAATGGTTCTATGATTCAAAATAGTTTGCGATGAAATTATACTTGACAATGTTAGGATTCAACTACTAGTAAAATTGTTCGTTTAGCCGTGTCTGCATTTTTGTATTTTTAGAATTTTGTACCATTCTTGATTTTAGGTAAGTTAGGATTTCTTTGATACAGTGATAAACTTAAGCTTAGAGTCGTTCAAAGGCGGTATGGCCGTTATGCCTTGGTCACATATCGGTACGATGTCTGATTCCATCAACTTTTAAATCCGTACGGTCTCCGTACAATCGTAGCTTCTGGTCACATGCTTATGGGCCCCGTACGATCTTTTAGAGGGTGCAATTGCGGGATATCCGTACGGACACCGCAGACAAAGTGTGCGGATGTTCCCCAACCGGCGTCCGTTGTATCGTAAGAACATCATACAATGACCGTGCGACTCCCCTGCGATGGTCGTACAAGCACCGACCGGCTCTAAAGGACCTCGCAGTGCTCAAAATCCGCGCAGACATCGTGCAATGCCGGGGACCTTACGGTGCCCGTACGGACCGATTCCCCGAGTCCTCTACGGGTTTAAAAAATCCGTACGATGCTCGCAAGAGTCAACTATGTCCGTACGGACTCCGGGCGATTTGGCAAAATTGTAAACCTACTAGTACGGAGCTCGTAGCGTTTATGCGACCAGGGTATAAGGGTAAAGTAGCTAAAATATGGTAGGTAGGTTCGACTCCAATGATATACCGTTACATCTTTCTTCTCGAAAATAGACTTCATCATGAAAGTCGAGGCAATCAAAGCATTCAAACGTCGCCAGAGGAATTGTGAAGAACGTCTTTGAGTTTTGTAGGAAGGAGAAAGATAAGGGAATGAAATTCCATTGGCTCGGACTTTACCACGGAGTTTTGCACTCACGGAAATCACCGTTGCCTCTATGAAGAGGTTCATGACGGAGAGGGCTGCTGTTCACAAGCCCATCTCCGCACCTCCACAGAAGCTTCGGTTTGATGAGTTTGACCTGTGTGTTATACGATGATTGTCAGTACCATGTACACACAACAGAAGATACTGTTCATTGTCGAATTTAAAAAAAGGGAAAATATGAAAAGAGGGTGGAAATAAGAAAGAAGGATGAAAATAAGAAAGAAAGATGAACGTCTAAAGCATAAACGCCTGAATACATGCAACGAAAATATTGATGAAATAAATCTAAAAAAATGTTTAATGTGAATAAAATAAACATGTAAATAATGCAGGAATGTCTTATAGAAACAAAGAAAACAGAAATAGAGACTATTTTTAAGAGTACAAGATTGAGATTCGATCTTACATTGTTCGGTTTGAGGTTCTGAACGTTCCAACTGAGCTAAGCTATCTTTCGAGGTTAAGAATGAAAATATAGTGTTTTTTGCGTTTTAAATATGTAAAATAAATAATGGTAAACCTTGTTTACCCAAACGAATAGACTCATCTAAAGGTCACAGCTACTGTCGACTGTTTCTTAATGTTGGACTATTTTTTAAAACCTATACTTCCCCAACACGTAGGCATTATTGTTTTTAACTCAAAATAATATGGCAATTTTCTCTATTGTTTTTGCAGACATCGACATTGATCCAAATTAAATAAACTTACTTTCATTATTTGAGTTGCTAACAAATCAAACTGGACGACACTGTTTTCATAATTACAAAATCAAAGGCCTGTCTGGGAATAAGTCAAAACAATTAACGTTTAGTAAATGTTAACAAATATACGATGTAATTACCACAAAATGTTATGCTATTTGTAGGGTTTATTGCAGACAGTTATATTGATTCTTTACTTGAAATTATTGCATTCAAATTCCTGTGATAAAGTAGATGTACATGATTGAGTATATCAGAACTGTAGGTCGTCGCGTGAAACTTCCTGCGTACCTTGTTCTACATAATTTTTCAGGAATCAGATGTTTTCGCGGTACAAATAGAAGTCAGGCATATCTTACTGTAAAGTTATAATTTTCAATGTGTCAAAAGTGTTATTAATGTGAGTAAGAAAATTTAACGTTTTATTGCTTGTATAAGTTCGATAACTTGCAAAGGCCTTCAGAGTGTGATGAAGTTCTTGTGAGTGCAAACTCATAGTAGTAGATAGATTTGACAGAATTTCATTTAAGTAATCTCTTTCCAGTACCAAAATTACCTATTCTTCAATAATGTAAATGAACAGATGGTTTAAATTGAAAATAATTGAATGAAACCTGCATCATATAAAAATAATAATACTGGTTTCTATTTAGCTCTTTATCAAACATAAGAAGTCATTAAACGCAATTTCCTCTAAGAAATCATAAAGTGCATTAATTGCAACGCAGTAAGATAAACCTAACCATGAAAACTAAAGATTCAAACCAGGTTATACATGTATAAACAAAGTTGTGCAGTCAGTTATACGAAGTAATGACCTCATGCAATTCCCATATATAAATTCACTTTGTCTTAATTTTCTCCCAAATCATCACATGAAATTCGTCCAAGTTTAAGTGTCTGTGAACAACATACTATACTCGTACACCAACAATTCAACAATGTTGAACATCAATTGGAATTATTATAATTCCATGGTGGTAAGTTCTGTCCGACATAACACATATACTACCATCCAGTGTCGCGATAATTGTATGTATACAGCCTGTACCTGATTGAACCATTGCGGATCGATTTCTGTACAATCATCGTTAAAGCACCGACACAACTTTGTGAGAGATCAACGTCAATTTGTTTCTAACAACTTGTTTATGCAAGCTTTTATCCGGAATAATTCTGTTTTCAGAAAGTATTTGGATGAATACATCTGTAAACAAACTAATTCACTAATATTGTTTTTGTTACAGATATGAATTGTGAGAATGTCAAAATTATAACGAATAGAATTTAATTAGTTAGATGAAGTGAGTGATCATGAATAGAATGTAATCGTTTATAATCAGAACTAGCCCATATGTTATTGACGATGTTACTACCGCATAAACGGGGTTTTGCCCTAGTAGCATGTCGGTGAACTGATATAAATATTCAGCACATTATTTATACGAAGTGTTTCCGGGTAATTCATTTTGTTGGAATTTTTTTCAATGATTTTTATATGAATATCTCAACAACGTACAATTGTATTGCGACCTCGGGTGTTAGTTCGAGAGGAATAGGCATGTTGGAGATTTAGTTATCTAAACTCTTTCATGCTCAGTTGATTAATAACCAGAACGCGAAAATAATACACATAGTTATATGATAGTGATTTAAGCATTAAACAGTAACACAATACAAAATAGGGGAGAAAAACTCTATTACCATTTAACATCACTCATAAGTCCGACAGAAAATTAATGTTCTGAAAAAAAATCCCCAAAATGAGTCAAATACAGTGTATCTTTGTAAACGGTTTAAATAAAGAAAGATAGACTTTCAAATACATACAAACTTTAGATCGCCAATTTAAGGTAATACATGTTAGTCTGTTCTGTGTCAAATGAAGTAATGATACCATTGACTAAATATTTAGTTATTCATTATTTAAAAAGTTGTCACACAATTCTAATAACATCTCACGTATATACATTTACTAACATATAATTTAAAGATCATGTCATACATACATATAAAACATATATACTACAATGTATATACATTTACTTCTGCTAATTGAAGATTAGGATTTGCTTTAAACTGCAACTAAAGAAGCACATTCAGCAGTTATTCTACATTCATGTTTAATTCATAAATTATCTAGTTTATCAAAATGGAATAAAATGTAATATGAGTTTTATTTCCTGCTACATTATCTATTGTTCAAGCTTAATCTACTTTAAATTGATTTTCAATGGAATATGATGGAACATACTCATTTGTAAATATTACGTAATGATTCATTTTGTTGGTGCAAATCCGTTCGCAAATATATTGATAAGGAGCTTTTTGAAATAAGCAAACAGTCGTTATAAATAGTTCACACGTGTATGTCAAAGCATTGCGTTTAAATCTTTAAAAAATCACAACGAATAACAGTATTTCTTCGCAAGACTAGTTGACACAGCATGAAAACAGCCTTATTCAGAAAAAATTCAGCATTTATAATGTTTGATAATCGGTGTCCCATTGGTTTCTATTCTACTATTTCCGATTTACAATATTGTCGGTTTATTTACATTCAATTAAACAAATTAAGCTCAGACTAGTAAAAGCATATCTCAAATATTTGAATATCACAAATTGGTTTTTTAATTTGTTCCATAATAATGCATGTTCTGTTGAGAGTTAGATTACTTTAAAGGACAACCATTTAATAATTGGGTGTTTGAAATAAACCTAACATGCACGTCCCTGAAACATTTGTGTCCCATTACATTTAGACACGTGACACACGGCAGCTGGCCAGTATGTGATATAATATAGGAATAACAAGACTTGTTTCTTGTGTGTTTTCTGCCAGTTGAGTGACAGTTATTACACATCTGACAGTGTGTCTCTGTTAACCGTTTGGGAATTACATCCCTGTCGCGTGTCACACATCAGTCAATCAAAGTCATCTAGGCAATTTGTAGTTTCCAGCTTACTGTTTGAGAAAGTTCAAACCGGAAATCAGAAGAGAATATTAAGTGTATTCAGGTCAGAATAGACAAATTGACGCCGACATGAAAGCCATGTTACATCTTCACTAAGACACCTTTCTAAGGCGTTGTCAGTTATCAGGTATTTCAAACAATTCTTGTGTACTCTTATGCTCCTTTATAATGGTAATTATAATACTTATGCCGCAATACATGTTTCACAAAATTATCTTATGTATATCAAACAAAGTAAAGCATAATGTCCTCACTCAACAAAGTTTCGCGTTAATTATCGCAATGTAATTTGATAAACTTAACTTTCAGTTCAAGCTGTAATTTTTTGAAAAAGTGCGTTCTTAAAAGTATTTATTTTTTGATGAAAAAAAAACTATTTACTCGTCAGTCTTGCATACAATTAACATGTCTTTATGAAATACGTGTCTTTTCAGATAAATGCTTGTCTGAGAAGCTATGATGTGTTTACATTCTGTCATGGTATGGGCATAACTTTTTAATCAGATCCTTTGCTGTTTTTCTTATTTCCTCTCTATTTACTTATTCTACAATGAGCAGTTTACTTCGTGTTTGCATATAAGCCAACGGTTGATTTGTACGTGACACAAAAAGCAGCGCAATGTGACACAATGAGCACCGACATGTGACACAATATGCTGCGAAATGTGACGCAATAAGCAGCGTACTGTGACCCAATAAGCATCGAAATGTGACACAATAATCAGCAAAATGTGACACAATATATTTTTTGACGTGTTACACTTTATGTTTATTAGTTGCATGGTATATTTATCAAGCGATAAAGTGTCAGCAAAACGACGTCATGTGACCCATTTAGGCTATAATTTATGTAAGTTGTGGCAAAATGCCGGTAAACAGAGAATGCATAAATGAAATTTTGCACCGTTACTTGTGAATATTTCTTTTTTACGTAATGTCTTTACTGGCTGAACTCAAAGATTACATAGAATTAAGAAACTTCACAGCTAACCAGACACTTCGTTTGTAATTGGAGGATATTCATTACGAAAGCAATCGTTCCAAATAACTACTACTTTCAAACGTATAATATTCCACTTTCAATGCGATATGATTTAAATATGTGTCTGCCAGTTGTCATATCTGTTATACAGGCAAAGACAAGATGGAATATGATAATTTCAGAAAAAAACAGCAGAAAGAGAAACGCGGTATTTGCGCACTTTCATATACTTGACATAGTTATAAGTTCTGTAGATAACTTGCATTCGATGTCCCATGCAGCATATTGAAACTCACAACAGTATGTTGTCATATAAATGCATGATTTTTGTCATCCTTAGTAGAAATCGATGATGAAATTTCTAAATATCTAATAGATGTCTACATTTTCCGATGTCTGGCATACAAAAGTATTTACATAAAAACTCTATTACTTCAACTATTACAAACATTATTTTCAGTAAACCTGACATAAAATAAAGACGACGTTGAGAATTGTGCTGACTCACTTTACACTACATGCATAGAAAATCATAACACTTGCTACTCTAAACATTTTAGTTCGTGATATAATTTGTTTTATCTGGTGCTGAAACAATTTCAGATTCTCTGCATAATATACATAGCACAACTTATCCGGACCCAAAAAAGGAAAGCCGTTTCGATTTTCTTGTCAGTTTGGTAGATCCTATCTTTTAGAGAGAAACGAGTTCTTACTTAAGAGATCTTTTATGTATTTCATTTGCATTGATATCAATAAATTGAGAAGCAATATTCTTTTACATGGAAACTGTTGCTACATATGTATGTTTGTTAGGATACCAAGGGGTGCTTTTGGGGAAATGTTAACTAGTAAGTTATAAAAATGAGATCATCTGTAACAAATATTATATATATAATACTTTATACTCTCATATCACAGTGGACTAAAACCAATACAGACCACAAACCGCTATCTAAATTGAATTTCCTATTTTCGCATTTGATGTTTATGTTGCAATCATTTTGGCTTTTGTTCTATTTTGTTTTGTTCGGTACAGTTCTGTTTGCGGTGATGAGCAACACATTCTATTAAGTGTTGCTTATGTCGTATTTGTTATACTGTAGAACCTGGAAGAAGTTAGAAATCCCGTAATAACTTTGTACTGGAAAAAGCTTCAACGTGTCCTTGCCGACTACGGTTTTAATATCTTCTTTTAAACAAAACCACATCTGTTGTCATTATAATTCTAGGAAATATACATGTATTTATAACTGTATAATTATAAGTTTTGAAAATAAAAATGGATATAACCAAGTTATAACTTATATATTTACAGCTTAATTGTTATCGTATATAATGAAAATTTATTTTGCCTATGATAATCTTAGACATAATAAAAACTCAGTAGATCATTTTTTAATTTTAGTGTTTGACAAAGATGCATTATATGAAAAGTAACATATTAACAATAAGATATAAAAACTTAGCTTGGCATGTGAAAAATGCAATAATATTTTGACGTTTTCAATTTGTGTTTCTGTTATTAACACAAATTTAATTGAAATTGGTACTTTAGTTGTATAGTCGGTAAAAAGAAGGCATCAATAACAATTAAAAACATTTAAATTCCGTTATAAATGTAGCTCTAATACAACAAATCGTTAAAACCACTGAAACTCTTCAACAAACACCAGCACAAGCACAGACGAACAAACGCGTGAAAATCACTGTAGATTTGAAATACGTTTTAGTTAATTTAAATATATTGTTAGAGTTGTAGACCAGTAGAAAAAGTGTTAATTGCAAAATATGCTTCAAATTGTCATAAATACATGTATTTTCAAAGAATGTTATTCCAAAGAAAAAAATAGTTTCTATAGATAATATGAAAATGATATAGATTGTATCAGTCAACGTTTTTAACTCGAAAGACATAGGACATTGAACAAGAGGGCCATTTTGCTCGCTCGAGTTGCATTGCTCTAACAAATGAGGTCCACTTCATGAAAATTTAAATCAACAATAAATCATTTTGATGTAGTGTCTTAAGTGTTTTCAAAGGATATAACCCACTTTTTTAAAAAATGCCAGAATATAAACAAGCTCAGATTCTCTGGTTTTCTCCTGAAATGGCCAAATCTCATAAACGTGCCGTCAAAGCTTTGTTTCTGGCTTGGGTACAGTATACACATTTTATAATTTAGTTAATGTCTTTATGATAACACTAATCAAGAACAAGGTCATTCTTTGTAGACGCTCTAGACTCATGTTGATGAGAAAAATGGTGCATTAGGAATTTTAAAATATGCTTTATTATTTTCTTCCATAGTTCATTACGCCCCCTTAAAAAAAGAGGGGTATATTGATTTGCAAATGTCGGTCGGTCGGTCGATCGGTTCGTCCGTCCGTCCGTTCGTTCGTCCGTCTACCTTAGGTTTCCGGATGATAACTCAAGAACGCTTAGGTCTATGATCTCGAAACTTAATGTGGAGGTTGGTCATGACCAGCAGAGGAGCACTATTGGTTGAGATCAGTATGTCATAGGTTAAGGTCACTCTGACCCGGAATAGTAAAACGGTTTCCGGATGATAACTTGAACACACTCCGGCCTAGCATCTTCAAATTTGATGTGGAGGTGTGTCATGATCAGCAGATGACCGTAATTGATTTTGAGGTCAGTAGGTCAAATTTCAAGGTCACGCTGACCCGAAATTGTAGAACGGGGCTTATTTTCTTGAAACTTGATGTGGAGGTTGGTCATAACCGGTAGAGGACCCCTGTTGATTTGGAGACTAGTAGGTCAAAGGTCAAAGTCACTGTGACCCGGAATGGCAGAATTGCTTCCACTCAATAACTTAAGTTAGGAGTGACTAATTGCAATGAAATTTGGTTTGTAGATAGTTTGTGGGGAGAGGAAGCTTGGGATTGCATTTGGGGTCACTAGGGTCAATGTCACTGTTACTTAAAATAGAAAAATGAAACTTGGTGTGTATAAAGCTGGCATGTAGAGGAAGATACCTAATAAAAGATTTTTTATATATTTTTTAAGCAATGAAAAAATATTTTTTTATAGGCCGGTAATGTCAATGTCACTCTTATTAAAAGTAGATTTTCTTTTTCGATTTTTTTTTAATTTAAAATTGTTTTATGTCAAGACCACTGTTCCTTTAAATATGTTTTTTTTTCAGTATTAAATTATTTTAAGCAAAAAAAGTTATAGGGGTTAAGGTCACTGCTACTAAAAAAAATCTTTTTTTTCAAATTTTCTGTTTGATTATAAAATTGTTTTATGCAAGATAAAAATCTTTAAGTTAAGGTCACAGTTACTAAAAGTAGTTTTTCTTTCAGTTTTGTTTTAGTTTTAAATTGTTTCAAGCAAAAACAAATTCTAGGAGGACAAGGTCGCTTAATTAAAATATTTATTTTCTGTTTTCAATTTTTTTAATTTTGATTTTTAAATTGTATTAAGCAAGAACACACCTGAAATAGTTATTTTTTATTTCAATTCTACAATTTCTACAGACGCCGATTTCACAAATTTCACTGTGTATTTACTTTAAAGACTGTTCCTTGCATAGTACAACTTTTGCATCAAAGGGGACATACGTGTTTTACAAATAGCTCTTGTTGACATTTTGTTAGAGCCGCATTAAATATTTCAGCAAGTGCTAGTAAATACTTGAACACTGAGTACTCTAAAATATAACACAGAGCTGTGCATATGTGGTATCTACATTTTGTATTATAAATCAACTGATATATCAAAAGATCTTTACTGTCAATCATGCAGAAACATGTTCACTTTGGCTCACTGTCAATATGCTAATTATCTCTGAAACGCATTTTCTTAAAATCTTCTTCGGATTCCTGGATTAATGGTCATAAACGCTAATTCCAACTGTGCAATGAAAATTTAATACGTCATTAATAGGAGATTGCTTCAAGTGAAACCAATTCTTTACTGAAGAACAATTTTGCAAAAGATCTAGGACTCTGTGAATCATATATATCAAGCGAAAATAACGTTAGGAAGATTCACAGTCGGCTCTATTCCCAAACGAGTACTAAATCTGAAGAAGTAGGCCACATTTACAGAATTTCTGACTTAATTATGGAATTCTTGTTGAATAGTTGGCATCACAATAGGTGCAGCATATACGTACACGTTGACTTGTCTTAACCACCCTGTATATCATAGCCTAAACACAGTAGAACTTACTTTTGTTGTTTTGCTTTACGGAAATTGCCGAAATCAAACTAGTATAATCTTATTGTAGTGGATTTTGAGTCATTGTTGCCGTCTTTGACGCCAAATTTCAGTCAATTTGTCTTCATCATGCAATATTCACTGTTATTGCACATGTTACTATATATGGTATCAAATTTGTCATTATTTTCGGTGATATGGGCCGATAAAACGATCACGCAACGTTGTGTGTCAATAATTGATATCGGCACACTTGCAAGTGTGCCAGAAAATTCATATTTAGGCTATTTTCGGTCAACTGTGCAGCAACGCTAGACTGTCAGTACGTGAAAACGTTGACGTAATTGACAACGTAGACGTAACGGAAAATTGCCTCTGAGAGGACACAGAAGTAATAATAATAATAATGATAATAATAGATTCTTTATTTCATGAAGGTAGCATATTAAGACAATGAATAAAATGCAACCTTATTTACAATGTGGCCTTCAAAGAAAATCGAAAACTAAGCAAATAATCAAGAAAAATATACAAAAATCACATGAAATATGTAAGTTACGAAAACTATCATAATACAAAATCAATTAATATTCAATCTTCTCTCATACTTGGCAGGCAATCTGGCTGCCATAAACTTAACTGTAGATTAAGTAGGTACTTTTTAAAAGTTGTTTTAAATGTATGAGCTGTTTGTTTTTTTCGAAGTCTCTATCTCACTCTTTATTCAATTAATATGGGCTTATTGAGCAGCGAAATGCTGAAACTGACACGAAGCTTTTGTGGATAGTATGAATAATTTATTCATTCAATGGTATTTATTTTTATGAAATAGAATGGATATTTGCAGAAATGTGTGTTTTGTATCTATTCGTCTTATCTTTTCCCATTCTCAGCAAAACTGATGTTTAACATATGCAAAAAGGGGTAATTATACGGGACAGGTGTGCCTTAATGCTATAAAGCCCTCGCGCCAATATCTCACCAAGTGTGCCGGTATCGCCTTACGGCACACCTGTCCCGTATAATACCCTCTACGTATCACGTATCTATTTAAAAGGTTCTGAATGATCTTTGTTTGTTAGCGAGAAATACACGCCATCTACATCATTTATTTATGTTTAGCTAGAGATTCTAACTGAGATCCTCACTAGCTATCCGTGTTAGGTAATAATTAATTCATTTTACCTCTTTTGCATTGAAAGTATTAATAAACTTGTTGAGTAATTTTCTGGACCGTTTACACCATACCTTTAACAATACTTTACACCATGCTTTACAATTGTCCTGGCATGACATTACAATTTTCTTTTTTAATTTGTTAATTCACTCGCTACATGGTCTGAAAAGCTATCAGAACTGTGTTTATTGATGTTTCGACCTACATGATCCTAATACATCCAATGATAAAAATACATAGAAACAATCAACTCCATTCCAATTTACAAAACTGTATAATTTATTGGCATCGCCATGAGGACAGCATATGCTGAAATAACGAATGTAACGGATAATGAAGGAAGAAGACATCAGTCTATTAGTTCACAAAATAGCGCTGCCATTATATGACATGTGAGGTGTAAATTACAGAACAAGTAGCATGTCATCCGGAAATTATATACTAGCTCTTTCAGGGTTGATTGCAGTATTGGCATTATATGATATATGAAATATGTATGTGAGTTTGCTTTCATTGCTTTAATGGTTATATGAGGGGTATTCAAAAAGTTTGGAGACCACATGTAACGCGCTTCCGTAGACATTATACAAGGTATGCTCAAGAGGTTTTTTTGTGAACTTGTAGGTCGTTTAAATAGCCATGAAAAATAGAAAAGTTTAACACAAATCGTTTTGTTATCTCCAATAGAGTAAAAATGAAGTCCAAAGAAAATATACTAAAAGACGCGCAGTGCTTGACTATACGTGTACCAGTTTAAGAGATCCTGGAAGAAGTTTAAAAAATGTTAATGGTAATTTGTCCCCTTGCAAAACCACGGTTTATATGTGGGTAAACATATTTGATAAGGGAGAGCCAAAGAACTACCTATACAGTTTCTTAGAAGTCTGCATCAATGGGTACTTCATTTGAAAATGCTCAACAAATTCTAACAAAACACTTTCGATTCTACAAGTAATGTGCACGGTGGTTATCCCCTCCTCTGAACATAGGACAAAAGGCCCAACTGGTGAAAGTTTACAAGGATCTATTGAAAGTCTACACAGTTTTCTTTAATTCAACTTTATACTGGTCAGTTCACAGTACCAATGTGCAACACTGAGATTCAATGGCAGATGATTCAAGATCAAGGTTGCTTACTTATGATTTTTATTTCAGACTTCTGTTTTAAATTGGAGTCTCAGTCACCATGCTAAGTTTAAAGAATGTCTATGACAGGGGAAATGATGGCTCTATATACTTACATGTATTAGAAACTGAAGCAAACGCCTTTATTTAGGAGACTAAGCCTTGCCTGAGATATTTAATATTTTAAACCTTAAACATCGTCAATGCATTTGTACCAATAGCCCTGCAACGTGTACCTTGATCATGTATTTCATTTCTGTAGTAATCCAAGAGGATAGCTGTATCCAAAAATGTTGGTACTATGTAAATTGACTTCTATATTTAAATAAGGGTTACTGGGTTTTGATTAAATCTCGCGTTTCCATGATCGTGTTTTGGTAACGCATCTTTTAATCATATAATGTAATTACTGTGACGAGATATTCTTAAATGCATTTTCCCACTGGGTAAATTAACAAGATCTTTTTGAGAAAAATGTTATATTGTGTACATTTTGTAATCAGTTTTAATTCTGTAATTCCTGTGCGGGTAATTATTCAAAGATATATAGTTAGAGTAATCATTGTTACTTTAAATCTGGAAAAAAGTAAAATGTCAAACCATAATTCTGCTTCGTAAGCTTTGCAAATATTACCATCGGTTATGACTGAAGCTAATGTAAGGATAATGCCTTCTGGCTGAAGTAACACACAACGTCCTGATTGTTAGTTGATTAAACATTATAGTACGTAATCTTAGTATATGTCTAGTATAGGAGATAAGTTATTGTTTACAGTCCCGACCGACATTAGAATTTCTCCTCAGGTGAAACTACAAAACCTTCTTACAGTCACAGGCTGCAAACATGGGAATCCGTTTACCAGACTCTAGCTCTTTACGAATAGACCTCTCAGTGCTTTTACGTATTCGGTGTATAGCACCGACACACGTGAGACTTACACTTACATACTTACAAGTGTATAGCTAGTTCATCTCTACATAGGTTGGAAACACTGTAGATAGTTTCGAAAACATCCAGTGCCTCTGGGTTTGTCTATTGCATGTATATATCAATGAATGTACTGAGAATTTCAAATAAGATTAAAATATTGCATCATATTAAAAAAAACTCGCAACAGATATGTAATACAATACATTTTATAAAATGCAAATATAAACCATTTTACTCTTCTGCTGTTTTAAGAATCTCTTAAATATTCAAATGTTCTTTGTTCGATATGTGTAATCAGTTGTATAAAGGTTATCTTAGACGGAAAAAATGCAACCTAAACGTATTTTAAAACATATAAAAACATAGAATAATGTGCTGTTTATTTATCAAATTGCAGAAATGACTACAGTAACTGCAGCTTCCACCTTGTATTTTTCTTGTGTTTTGGGAAATTTCATCAAGTATCAGTTTGGACGAAAAGACCATATTAACCTAAATAAAAACACTGAATGCATGATTCGTAGTGAAAATCAATAGCTGGTACAGGAATAGCCTTTTATGTAAATATGTTTTTAGAGACCATGACAAAGATATTAACATTTCGAAGGACATCTTCCAGCATAAATAGTAAACAAGAATGTCATATGATCTAAACATGATACATTTTAACCACTTATAAAGTATACACAAACATAAAGAATAATGCAGTCTGTCTGAAATTGCTTGAGGATTCTTATTTTAGAGACAGTCAGACAAATCCATGCTATGCCAGACATTTTGTATAAATAAAACATGCCATATCGAACTGATAAATATACAATACATAAATAAAACTAAATATAAATTGGAGTTGATAAAGTGAACATATTAAATATTTATAAGTAGTCTCAACGTTTGCCCAAGTCTTATATTACAATCGATACGTGCAAGTCTGGTGTTTAATCCTCATGCTATCTAACACATATGTCTATCAAGTTACTGAATTCGTGAATACAATGATGTTACATTTCCGAGCTCGAACAAATCGGATACCAAAATAAGAAGCAGGTACATGTAAAGGCTACTAAAGCTTTTGTTGAAAATACAAATAGGAATATGACTGTTTTGAAAGTAAAGTACAGACATCAATATTGCGAACTACGTTCTGTGATATATTCTAGAGTAATTGAGATAAATTCAGCATTTCTCACACTGTAGGGTAAGTCTACGCATATCACAGTAAATAGTAGCAATATATGGCAGACGGTTTTAAGTTTTAAAAGCGCATGGAAGTTTTGCAACAAGTGTGTTCATTTTTCGCTTGACACCTACTAGTACATTAGAGTAGTGAGACCCCTTTAAACTAATACATTCATATAAAGCAAAGCAAAGAATCATCTATACATAATATGAAAATAAATATAATCAAATATTATACCCATTTTCAATAATCAACTACGAAATATCACATAAGTGCACCTGAAAACACAGCTCTTTTATTTTATACAAACTTATTCTTATTACTTTGATGATCCGCCCGTGCCAGTAAAAATCAACTCTTGTAAAAAGAGTTGGGCGTGGTGTGTTTTGCCTATGGACACTTCATCATGTACATTCATGGCATTACGAAAAATCGAACCTTGGACCCTGCTATTCTGGGGTCCAACAGTTCAAGTCCAACATACAATCTTAACATTCATGAGATTCGTTAAAAGTTTTTGCAGTTCACGCTTCGTCAAACAAAGAATCACTTGCATGTTATAGGTACAATGAAAACTGAAGATGCAGGGAAACATTTATGTCAATATCAATATGCAGGGAACCAGTTTTACAAAAGGTTGTGACTAAAAATCCGTAATAAAACAAGAAAAGTGATAAAGTTAACTAGTATAACTAACAGTACTTACTAACAGCTTTTAGCAATTTCCTTTTCATTTTACAATTTATTTATGCAGTATAAAACAACTGCAGAAATGCAAACTTTATTTGCACAAAGTGTTATACTAAACTTCATTAATTCTCCAATTAAGCAAGAGATATTTCTATTGAAATTCAACAGTATTCAATTATTTCTGTTTATCGCATCACTATCCATTCGTGCGGCGGTTTACAATTACTTTTCTAGTATCAACAATTAAATGAGGAAGGTAAACACGTTATAGTTCTGGAAGCAAAGCATAACCGTTAGATATTACCGTCCTGTGGTCATTAAATGTTAATAAATACCGACTGTTTTGTCCAATTTAAAATGTTTTGAAACAGGACTCTTTGAAATTGATCGTCCTAATGGATGTCTGACATAACTGAAATTGCGTTGTTATGAAATCGTTTAGTAAACTAACTCTCGTAGATATTGTTGTACAAGGTATATCGGTTACTGACACTTAAATCGCTTAAACCACATCATTACTTTAGAAAATAGAACAGTGATTTTAGCCCTCCATATTATATGTAGATGACATTGACATTTCACCTCTAGTTTACTCGGTGGTTCTTCTCATAACATATCACAAAGCAGCTGTAGGATTTTTTAGATTTTAAGATGGCTGAATGTCCGTCGTTCACATTTTGCTTAAAATAATATTGATGATGAAACTTGGCAGGAATTTCCTTTCCTGAAGAATAATCAAAATCGTTCAAAATCCCATTCCATGCAAAACTCTTGTTGCAATGGAAGCGTTAAGGAGACACTTTAAAAAAAATCTTTCCTCAAAACCGGCAGGTTAAGAGCTTAGATATTTTACATGTGACAATGTCTGATGGACCTCTACCAAGATTTTTCAAATCGGCACCTGTCCAAAACTTGACCCCACCCCGTTGATCACTTGATTTTACATTATGCAATTATATATTAAATTTAACTGATGAGATCAACGTATAATAAGAACAAATCCAAGTTAAGTTTCCCTTTTCCAATGGTCCGCGAAACATTATGTTGGCATCAACCGAGGTAATTTTAATAATGTCACAGTCTACAATTATTATATCATTTACCATTTAGAAATAAGTGAATTTGTAAATTGATCTCTATACATGTAATTATTATACTACATGTACGTACTTGAATGAGCAAAACATACAAACGGTTCAAACAAATCTAATTTAGACAATGCCACAATGCATGGAGTTTTATAAAACTGAACCATGAAGACCTGTGGGGATTTCACAGAGTAACAACATGAAATCTTCAACCAAACGACAATTACAACATAAGAAAGTCATAACTTTGTCAATATATGAACTGTCTGTAAACAATTCATTTCTTTAGCAAATTACCACACGTATTTGAAAACTGAATATTGACCTCAGCAATCATCATAATAACGACAGGAAGTTAAAATATGTAAAACAAAATTACAAATAGCTGAAACATATTTACTTTTGAACAAATGTAACATAATAAATAACAGCACGAGTTATCACAGTATGAAGTTGATACTGCATCTTCACGTAACTCATTAAAAAATCATTGAAGGGGAACATAACTACTGGCGTGTAGGAGGAATTGCGCAGAAAAACTTTTGTGACAAACAGACAGACAAACAGCACCAAATCAATATGTCCCCCAGCACTTAGCGGAAGACGTAATAACCTGCTGAACTGTCAACACTTACTCTATTGTTAGAACTTAGTTCTCAGTTTGCAGTATTTGCAGCTTTGCACAATATGTACAGTTCAGATATTCTATATTACTCAGTAGAGTATATATATTCTTGTATCACTGAAGCAAAAAGAAATCTAGTCATATTGATTAAAAAGTGCGAACGTTGTCAGTATATTGAACATTTGTAAACAGTTAAATTGTATTAACAAATTATCACAAGTAATGTTCAACAATCAGTCAATGTTTATTGCAGTCCATCTGTAATTAAAACTAAGCTAAAGTTGTTCATTAAGATTCTTAGGTAACTAACATTCAACAGTCCAATTCAGACATTTTACTTAAAATAACAGTTGTAGTTAATGCTTACATTAGTACCGGTGCAGGACCAGAAAAGGAACTAAAAGGTGGTGGCGTTGGAAAATTTCAGTTCATTATCTTAATCATTTTAATGAATAAAATTTGCTAAAACAGCTCTTATTAATTTTGTATTGTAACTGGCTGCGAATTCTGTACGAAAATGCGCTTAGGTACATGTATTACTATTTACTAAAACATCACTTTTTTCACTTAGTGTTTTGACATCAGTTTATTTTCTGTCCACGGTGTGTCAGAAAGTATGACGGCTAGGTATCATGACAGCATTAAGCACATGTACAGTTGTAGCAAGCAAGGAATGATTAGTGTATTTTCTGGAAAGTCCGGACTCTTCACTTATTATCCACATCATGTTTCCCAGTTTATTGTGCCCGAGAGGACAGTTCCCCATAGTATAAACCTTCAATTAGCTCCTCTCTTGGCTGCTGGAAAAAATCATACAAAGCGAGCTAAGCTTTCTAATGTATTTCTTGAAAGTTTTATCAGGATACTTGTCAATGTCTGAAAAAATGAAAAGTAATTTGCTAAATATTTCTCAAAAGTTTGTGTTTTTGAAAAAAATCATATAGACAATTAAATGAGTTTTAAGCAACCTTTTTGCAAAACTGAATTATGGGATATACAAGTAACACAGTTGTTTTATAACATTTAAGCTCCAGTACTATGACCAAAAAACATGAATTTATATATTTCATACCATTAAGTTACCTTCCAATTCATACATCATGCAACTTTCAGTTTCCTCAAGATTCTTTGTGTGTTCATGTGTCAAATACACGTATCTGTCTCCTGAACTATCGTTTGTTATCAAATTATCTCTGTCTCTTTCTCCAAAATGAATCATAACATCAACACAGCCCTGAAAATGTAAACAAAAAGTGTAAGTACCTTTCAAATTGTTTTCGAAAAAATACATCATAAAGCAAAAAAAACTAAAACCAGGCAACCACTTTAACGTAAATACGTTATATATATTTGGGCTGTGTTATATGTCATCTCAACAAAACTTTTGGTTAATAAAATTTAAAAGCGAACTATTGTCAGTACAAACATTCTTGTAAACGGGTAATCACTTGCTTCTATTTAACATTAAAAAGTGGTGTTGGTCAACCTGTTGATAACGCAATTCTGTTACAAACACATATCAACATTACATTAGAATTTGTATACTGAGTAACTATTTACAAAATAAAATGAAATGACAGCCACGGAAGAATGAGAAATCTTATCTTGTTCATATTAACAGATCCATTACTGTCACTCTACGATTCTTAAGCAGAGCTTATTGGAGGGAACGCAGAACCCTTCAAAAGGATATATTTAAAAATAGGACTGTGACATTTCATAATTTCAAAACATGATTTCAAAGTAAAATCTCTACTTTTTACTGGAGGGAAGCAGATCAACTATTGCTCTAACTTGTTTTTAATTTCTTTTATCTGTGTCTGGATCAAAGTTTTCAAGTCCATTTCTTCGAAACTACTGTTCAGATTTTTGAAACCAAGTATTCCTTAAAAGTGTTGACAGCTGTGGCTGTTGTTTTCTTTGTGTGTGTTTTTTAAACTATCTGTTTCACGCACAAATTGTTGCTTGGTTGAAGATGACATTTTTTTTGACTGCAATAATTAAGCGTTGTGAAATCCGTGCAGGTCTACACACTATTCTCAAGGTCTCCACATACTTTTACGGACTCGACACGTGGCAGCTCTATGCCAATCGGGCTTGTATATTTATGACAGGAATACGATATAGGCTTATATAGGAAACTTCAAATATCTTCTCTTCTAAAATCACAAGGCACAGAGCTTAGATATTTGAAAAGTAGCACTTGTAATACCATTCACTTTAGGCAAATGTTGTATGTTAACTGATCGCCTCTCGTCTAATACGGTGCCAGGCGTTAATCCAAATATACAGAAGAGGGTCGAGTGTTTTGTTTAAGCTTTCCTTTAAATTTTATGCCGGTCAAACTCGGTAACAGATAACCCGGTTGAATTGACTAAATGATGTTTTAATCAACGTCTTGTTCAGATGTTTGTTTTAATTTCTGACTTCACCTTCACTTTTTTCTAGACCAATGAGTCTATGCATGCTGTTATAATGATTTAATGTGTACTGATTCTTTTCAGCAAAGTAATGTAATAAATGATTATATCTAGTAAAATTAACCAGACTACTCAGTTTGTTCGATGTAAACTGAAAATGGGCCAGTAAAACAGCTTTGAAAACCTGCAGTTTAAAAAAAATGTATGAAACGTAAATAAGCTTGGTTGTGAAAATACTAGATAGTTCTGGTCTTGATAGGGGCTTAAAGCTAAACTATTTAAAGAGTAATAATAATAATTCCCTGTTGCTTACTCAAGTGTATGTTTTTTCCTTTGTGGTTTCATTTTATGGAATAAATCTCCAAATCATAATTGCGGCTTACAAATATTCGTAAATAAATGTGTGTTAAAACATAAATGTTTATCAGGACTTTAAAGGATAGACAATGATCATATCTTGTGTATTTTTGCTGTACAATGCATGATGGCATTGAATCAAGACAGGATACATCCTAAGATAACAACTTGTACATCAATCATTCGAACATTTATTTATACATTATTTTGAAAAACTGAAGTGCAATGATGAGCACTTACTTCGTAGATATGTAAAAAAAATACAAGAGGTCGTTGATGGCCCTGGATCGCTCACCTGTGAAACATTGCTCAAATTATTCACGCACTACATGTAGTGACATATGTCCAAATGTCCTCACTGTAATTCAAAAGAACAAAAGTAGACCAATATGTCTTGGTTAAAGTCACATGATAAACTTGACATAGTTTTTACAAGCACACATAATCATTGTGAAAATGATTGAGATTAGTGAAGAAAATGAGGTACTAGTCTAAAAGTGTAAACGTACTTAAATCTTTCAATTTTTATGATATATTATGATGAAGCCCATAATCACAAGCCTAGGAGATCATATGGTCATACATATTATGTCTTAAACATTGTGTACGATTAGTCAGGAAATAAAGGTGCGAGAGTGTTAACATACTGAATTATTCCAATGGGCCGTAACTTTTTCAATTTATATTGATCAAGACCATAGTCAAACTCTTCCGTGATCATGTAGGCATACATTATTTGTGTAAATAAGATTAGTATCAGCGGAATGAATTAAGTAAAATAATGCATTTTTTTATCATTTTAGGGGCCATAACTTTGGAAGCATAGATCCAATCATTCCAATAATCAAACCATTTCGAGATCTTAAAGGCATACACGTTAAAGAGTTATAAAACCCATAAAATACGTTTAAACTTCAAAATAACAAACATCAGGAGGAGAGTTTAGGAGGCTCAAAAAACTTACTTTCACGGTAAAGTCGTATGCAAATCTGCATTGAATTGAAGAGATGTTTTTTTCAAAATTTACCAACGCGTTTGGAGGCA
Organism: Saxidomus purpurata; assembly: GCA_022818135.1. NCBI lineage: Eukaryota > Metazoa > Mollusca > Bivalvia > Venerida > Veneridae > Saxidomus > Saxidomus purpurata. Next base: position 39,129 of record JAFMSR010000239.1, on the reverse strand, counting down.
TGGTGTATTATAACTTAAACAGTGAAACCGATTGCAACTGATTGCAATGCTCCTTTCTGACTTTGTACATGTTGTAGTGACTCTATCACATATAACACTACAATATATCTATTAGAAAATAATTTCATTGTTATGTTATTAAGTCAAATAACTATGCATGGAATCCAATTTTACATATGGACAAAACTGCTTTTATCCTTATAACATGTACTAATTACTTCTACCTAAATGAAGACCAGTCGTGTTTTATCACTATAAATGATTTTAGCTAAACTTCCGCAGTAGACACCATTATTGCATTGATCTCTCATACATTCATAGAAATGGTTTCGTACTTTTAAGTCGAACTGCCACCAAGTTGTACGAATGTCGTTATTATTCTATCAAGATTTAACAGACATGGTGGTGGCACTAAAATAAGAATTGCTCCGGAAGTTGAACAATGTATTAACATTGTGTTTAGTTACCAGCTTACACATTTGTCACGATTTTCCTTTTCCGGTACTTAAATGTTTTACTGTCAAGTGGGCAGAGTGGGCTTTAAATACCTTTTCAAGCACTTTGGGCGACAATCATCGGAGGATAAACTTTTTCAAACTTACTCTAAATTTGTTCAATAATAAGAATGAACGATACTTTCTAGTACTTCAAACTACAAATTCTTAGACAAGTAGTACTTCCATTAGAGCATCTACAACATGCTGGAGTAACAATGAAATATTGTAATTCAATTTAGCTTGACTTCAGAATTGTTCTTTGCTCTGCATCTCCTGCATCCTGAGATGGAATAATAAAATTATTGTGATGAAGAGTTCTCGTGCGTTTTTACAACATTAAATTACCCGCAAGGGATGACTTTTTCTACTATTCTATTTGTTTTGGTTTTTATCCAATTAGTTTATCTAACACCCGCAACATTATTTACCGTGCGCAAATATGCCTAATCCTCTTTCAGATAAAGCAAGCAAACATTTCATCTACATTTAACTTATATGATCAGAAATTACAATGGTTATACCAGTTTTTGTCTGTAAAGAAATGAATATCTTCAAAGATTACTGACGTAATATCATCGGTCATTGAACTAATACTTGTTTTACTTTGCTATACAAGTCGTGATATTTCCATGAACTTGTAGACAGTCATCTAGAAAATATCGTTTTATACTAGGCGCAGCATATACGTACACATTGCATTAGTTTACAACCCAGTTGTATTACGCTGCATATCTTTAAGGTCAGTAACCACTTGCACCGTAATTGAAAACAGCTTAAAATCATTTACTAGTATCAATTTCATAACTATTCAGATATTAAGTTTCAAAACAAATGTCATATTTAGATATTCTTATAAATGCATAATATCCTATAATATTAGCGACCATAAACACAATTCTTATTTTGAAGTATTTAAACATGTTTGCGGCACTGTTAGTTTACAAATCAGGGTCAATCTGAAAGAATTTTAAACTGCAATCCTGCAAGATTCTGAACGTATTTTGAGAACTACTATAGAAAGAAATCACCATCTGAATTATTGTCAGTTCTGTCCTCATTCCAGCTTTACAGTTGACCTTATCAAGTAGTTTGAGTCAGTGTTGACCTCATTTTTACGTCGATGTGTACTGGTATTGCATATATATTTTGAATAGTTACAGTCTTGGTACTTCAACGAGAAGTGAACGTTTCGTACATTTATTTATAAATTCATTTTACATCGATTGTATTAAAAGAACTAATAAGTCCTTTGAGTAGCTCCCTAGACCAGATCAGCCATACCTTTTACCAAGCTTTGCATAATGCTGTAATAGTATTTGATTTATGAATACAATATTCTTTAATTTGTTAATTCACTCACCCCATGGTCTGAAAAGCGATCAGTACTGCGTTTATTATTGATTCGGCCTTATACATCCAATACTGAAAATGAATAGAAACAATCAACTGCATTCCAATTTACAAAACTATAACTATTATAATTTACTTGCGTCGCCATGAGGACAGCAATGGTGGAATAACGAATAAACGGATAATGAAGGAGACATCAATCTATTAGTTGACGAAATAGCGCTGCCATTATACGACATGTAAGGTGTAAATTACAAAACAAGTAGCATGCCATGCGGAAATTATATACTGAACTCTTTCGGAGTTGATTGCATTATTGGCATTATATGATATATACAAGTTGTATGTCTTTCAGTTGAAGGACATTATTTTTTCAGAATGTTGCTTTTGATGACTTCTTGGGATTAATGTTCTGATTAAGCTATTAGACGAGTTATATAAACTAAACGCACAAAAAGATTTATTTTTGTGAAGTGGTTATAACAGTCTGTCCTTTCGCCCAAGACGCATTATAAAATATCTCGATAAAGAACTCTTGAAGAAACATGTTTTCAAAGAAGAAAGTATTAGTAAATGGCAAAAATGGCAACATCAATGTGCTACCTATATAAAACAGACTATAATAACATGTCAACTTAACATTTCTTGCATACCAGATCGAGATATCTACAGTTTTTATCGGTGATAGACAATGTCATCTTATACGCCCCATGTTATATGACGCTTGTGAATTACTGTACGTGTGACCTAATGTTATAAAAATTATGAAGTCACTTTCCCAAACACAGCATTTGAATAACGTTTGTTTTACAATAAAATGCATTATTATGATAGATTTTTGCATTCTATTATCTTCTTTTAAATGCAAGACGATGTGTAAGTAAATGTTTCTACCATGAGATGTTTCCAAGAGCCTCATTCCCGTCAAAACAGTTACCCTAAGTGACGGATATTTCAATCTGAACCGCATGCTCATGTAAGAAACTAAATTACATAAATTATACTAACGGAATACGAAGAGAACATTCGTAACTGACTATATTTTAGAGGTGGGAATTCTGTTGGGTTTTATTGTCAGTAGGTAAGTAAAAAAATAACGTATGGCGGTATAGTACTTCAGATAAACAACGCTTTCTTAACCGAGCCTGTACTAAAATTCTTAAAATGCAACAATAAACGCCGAGGAGTGAGTATATATCAGGCTTCATTTTTGTTATTCAACTACAGAGTGTATGCTTTAAAAGCCTACATTTTTTTTCCAAGGCTAAATGAAAACTAGAGCTATCACTAAATGTGATTAATACCCCCAAAAGACTGCTTTATAAACTGAGAAAGTTCGTAGTAACAGAATACCTTGCAAACAAACTAAAAAGAGATATTGTTCTTGGCAATAACTCTGTAATTTGTCAAGATAGAGTTATGGTTCTTGTACACTGCACTTCCTCTCATTGTGCTTGACCATTGTATGAAGTTGTATTGAATTCCAACCAGTAGTTTTCGAATAATGCTCCGGACAAGTAAAAGTAACAAAGGGCAATAACTCTGAAATGAGTCAAGATAGAGTTATGGTTCTTGTACACTGCACTTCCTGTCATTGTGCTTGATCATTGTATGAAATTGTATTGAATTCCAACCAGTAGTTTTCAAGTTATGCTCCGGACAAGGAAAAGTAACAAAGGGCAATAACTCTGTAATTAGTCAAGATGGAGTTATAGTTCTTATGCACTGCACTTCCTCTCAATGTGCTTGATCATTGTATGAAGTTGTATTGAATTCCAACCAGTAGTTTTCAAGTTATGCTCCGGACAAGGAAAAGTAACAAAGGGCAATAACTCTGTAATTAGTCAAGATGGAGTTATAGTTCTTGTGCACTGCACTTCCTCTCAATGTGCTTGACCATTGTATGAAGTTGTATTGAATTCCAACCAGTAGTTTTCAAGTAATCCTCCGGACAAGGAAAACTTACAAAGGGCAATAACTCTGTAATTAGTCAAGATGGAGTTATAGTTCTTAAGCACTGTACTTCTTCTCAATGTGCTTGATCATTGTATGAAGTTGTATTGAATTCCAACAAGTAGTTTTCAAGTTATGCTCCGGACAAGGAAAAGCAACAAAGGGCAATAACTCTGTAATTAGTCAAGATGGAGTTATGGTTCTTCTGCACTGCACTTCCTCTCAATGTGCTTGACCATTGTATGAAGTTGTATTGAATTCCAACCAGTAGTTTTCAAGTTATGCTCCGGACAAGGAAAAGTAACAAAGGGCAATAACTCTGTAATTAGTCAAGATGGAGTTATAGTTCTTAAGCACTGCACTTCCTCTCAATGTGCTTGACCATTGTATGAAGTTGTATTGAATTCCAACCAGTAGTTTTCAAGTTATGCTCCGGACAAGGAAAAGTAACAAAGGGCAATAACTCTGTAATTAGTCAAGATGGAGTTATAGTTCTTGTGCACTGCACTTCCTCTCAATGTGCTTGATCATTGTATGAAGTTGTATTGAATTCCAACCAGTAGTTTTCAAGTTATGCTCCGGACAAGGAAAATGCAACAGACCGCCCGACCGACCGACCAACCGACCGACCGACCAACCACCGGGTGACTCCTATATACCCCCCTAAACTTCGTTTTGGGGGTATAATAAAAGCTGAGTTTGGTTGTAATGTTGTTTTTGAAGTATTATGTCCAACAATAAAATAATAGAATTTATTCAAGCTTAACTATTTTAAAGAAGAATATAGACTATTAGGTGCATGTACAAGTTGTGAAAATTGTTTTGTTCTTCCATTGTATGTGATTGGTTTGATCTAGGGTGATAATACACGTTGAAATCTATTATTCTGCAATTGAGCTAAACTAAATAAATGCAGACAGGTGTACTAAATGGATAGTTTTGGATGCATTTTTTAAATTTTGACCTCATATGACCTTAATTGGATCATTTATACAATTTTGCATGAAGATATCAATTTCAACATAGGCTGTCCATGACCAACTGAGCTGCCTTCCTGATGTTTAAGCTACAACAGGGAACTTCGAATCCTATGCAGATCTAGTTTTGACCTTGGCTAGCTTTGCCCTTGGCCCTAGATTCCGATTTTTAAGAAAGTCATATGAAATTTCATAAATTTGTGCAGGTTTACAAAATCATTTCCAGAACTTCGACGACTGACCTTTTTTATGACATTTCTTTATCTTACAGTGCAATGATACTCGATATGAGACATTACGACCCTCTTGTCTTGTTTTACTGATGTATTAACCCTTATATTAGTTGACATATCGAAATATGTTGATAAAGAGAAGTGGAAGCAATCAATTAAACTGTAATTTATTAAACATCGTAATTTAGTTATGTTGCCACAAGGACTGAAATTCATGGAATAACAAAATATAGTCGGTACCAAAAGTGACAGCTATCTATTAATTCCTAAATGAGCAGTGAAACTTTTCGATACGCAGTTACAAACAACTTAAAAACAATGCATTGGAAATAATTCTTCAGTCATATTGTAAACGGACAAAACTGACAAATGTTCGTTAATGTTGTATCAAAAAAGATCTATTTGGAAAATATACATTTCCATTTAGTTTATTCCGTTTTATATAACTGTAAGTTCAATAGTGTCGAGTGTTTCAATGTATACTATCAAGTGAAAAGTCGGCTCATTTAGAGAAAAAGTTCTAGTTTCTTTTTACGCAATCCTAATTGAGCTTCGTACACACTGTCTTTTCAACGTAATTTAACACCATAAGTTTTAGTTAATGGCTTTAAATGTTTCAAATACAAAATGAGGCTGTGGCCGTAAGCGCTCGTGGTATATCTACCGGAGATTTATTTTTCAACACCTTCAACAGTTTTGTTTATTCTTACTGCATATACATTATGTATGCCAAATTTACGTCCTTAGTTCTATACAATAAACACTACAGACCCATGAGGTGTGGCGTAGAGAAAGTGTTAATTTAAGTAATATGGAACTTATTAGATGGCCTTCGTCAACTTCTCTGTTTGCGTGTTTGCAGTTTATAAGTGACCTAAATTTAATTTCCAAGTTCAGTTACGAGTATTTTTGCCAAATGAATACTAAGACATATATGAAGAACTGTTGCCTTTACGTCACTTAATTTCTGATTATTTGTATGATTGGTCCGTTTCGTCCAGACCAAATGTCAGGCTGACGCTAATGTTCGCTGGAGATATGGAACATTTTTAAAGTGCATGTGTACCAATAGTCCTGCTTCGTGAACTTATAAGGAAATATATCATACATCTTATTTTCCTGTTTTTCCATGAAGATACCTCAAATCTTTGATGCAATTTAATAGACTTCTAGGTTTAAATAAGGTTTTGCTTGGTTTTGATTAAATATCGCGCTTTCCATGATCGTGTTTTGGTAATGCATCTTCTAATCATATAATGTGATTATAGTGACGAGATATTCACAAATTCATTTTCCCACTGGGTAAATTAATAAGATCCTTTGGAGAAAAATGTTCTATTGTGTTATCAGTTTTAATTATGTAATTCCTGTGCGGGTAATTCGTAAAAGATATATTAGTTAGAGTAATCATTGTTACATTAAATCTTGAAAGAGTAAATTTCAAAACATCTTTCGGCTTAGGAAACTTGGCAAATATCTTCTCTGACTTAAAACGAAGATAAGAATAATGTCTTCTAGCTGAAATACAGTGTAACACGATTTGTCCTGATTGCTAGTTTTGATTAAACCTGCTTATATGTAATCTTAGTATATATTCTAGTATACATCTACTTAAATATTCAAATTACATGTAACAACAATAATGTCTTCACGACGTTTCACTAGTTTACCTTCGGTATTTCTTAGTTAACTTTTTTAAACGCAAAACTGCTTCTTTACTAATAGGCAACAGGTACAATGTATGTAATACAATACAACTGTAAACCAGATCTCAGACTTGACACGAAGCTGATAATAATGCCTTCTTACTGAAATAAAACGGTTTGTCTTACTTGATAGTTTTGATTCAAACTACCAAGTATAGTATTCTTATTTTATATATACTTACATATAAAAACTGGTTTTATCAACTAAAAAGGGAGGAGAGGCGTCAATAATTTTCCGTATCGTTTTATTGATATATATATATATATATATTATATCTAAATATAGGTTTTACCCCTCTATAGTTCGGAATGCCTAAAGAGTCTGTAACTATAAAACGTATATTTCAGTTTTTATAAGTAATTAATTGGAAATCATGAAATATCTGTTTTCTCACGCCTCATGATAAACTTGGATAAGGCCCGATCTAAAGTGTTTTTGACAGGCGTTTTCAAGTGTATGATATATTTTAACTTTTTTTCTTTTTGCCCATATAGTAAGTTACAGAACTCATCTGAGACTCATCTATCTTCATGTACATGTATAATGTTGATTCTTGACTTACTACATCTGTATCAGACAAAACCATTTTCTAAGTCGAAACTACAAGTCAATAATCAGCCAATGACAAAAATACTATGTTCACAAGAATTATTTAGTTCAGCTAACTGAGCTTACTTTTGTCTAGCATCGTCAGTTTTTGATTGGTGGAATTTGTCGCTGAAGTATCGACCTTGAATGTTTATTTGGTTTCGTGAAATACTTGATGTTAATTTGCGAGAAACAACATTATACTCGTATATTAATACGAAGGCCTACACGATATCGAAAAATTGTATGTTTCGTCCGGGCATAAAAATACTTTAAAATGCATGATTTGTAATGAAAATCAATTTTAATAATAACCTTTTATGCAAATACGTTTTATTTTCAAGGCGATAACAAAAATATTTAGAGTCTAAACGACTTATCCCGGCACCGGATATGACCGATATAAATACTTCTGTTCGAAGGAAAACTGTATATAGTACCGTTTGAGTGTTTTATGTTATTCTGAAGAAAATACGTAAACAGTATCATTCCACATATAACTTATCAACACGAATGTCCTGATCACAGTAATTATTAGTCGTACTAAATAAACGTGTAAACTTACACAAAGAATGATGCAAACTAAATGTTTATGGTTTCTGAATTTGAAGACATTATTTTATTCATATCGACGAAGACAAATCAATGTGATTCTTGGATATCTTATATTTTGTATAAATAAAGCATGCCAAATCGTACAAAAATGTACTATGGTAAAATATAATACGGTAACCGTAGTTTCCGGACATTAGGCCGCTTCACTGTATTGGCCACACCCCTATATTTTTACGTTTTTTGAAACCAAAAAAAAAGAATGTATAGGCCGCTCTGGCATATTGGCCGCGGCCGATACGCTGAATATGGTGCATATATACAGGCCTTTAAATGAGTCGCACCTTTTTGTATGACAGCTAAGGTATGAATGATCAGGCCCGCTATCTGCTGATTTACGGTAGTATACGTTAGTTAATTTATCTATGAAGACTAAAATTGTTTAGAAACCATATAACCGTAAAAAAATAAAATTCCCATTTTATGCACTCAACATACCAATTTAAAAAAGAATTGTGGTAAAGGCCGCTTGTAACTACTAATTTAGAAAATAAAAAGCTCATATAGGTCGCTTCGCCGCATAGGCCTCATCTACGAAAATTCATCTTTTTATACGCATAGGCTGCGGCCTATTGTCCGGAAATTACGGTACATAACTTCAATAAAATATAAATCCTCTTTGATAAATATTTATACATTCTCAACATTAATCCGATTCTAATATGATTACAATCAATACGTGCACGTTTGGTTTTTAATCGTCGGGCTTTATATTGCAGTCATTTATATAATCAATTTACAAACAATGATATAAACAATTTCGGGGACCGCACTAAGGTACACGAAAATGTACATTGGTCGAGCTTAAAATAGGAAAAAAAGATTATTTCAACGTAAAGTACAGACAACAATATTGCAGACTGGATGTTTTACTAGAGTAGTTCAGATAAATTCAACATTTCTCATATACTGTCATGTACACTGTACGCCTTAAGCTTAATTCTATTCTTTTACACAATTAATAAAAGTAAGACATTGCAGCCGATATAAGCTTTAAAAACGTCTAGACTGTTTGTTTTTTTCACATTCATAGAACACCTTCCAATACATTATTGTAGCGAGATATCTTTACAGCAATACCTTCATGTACACGTAAGAAAGAAATGTTGATCTAAACTTAACTCATTTAACTACATTGTAAAACGTTTTGGTTGGGGAAATTTTGTTTAAATATATAATAATTTCACATTTCAATAATCAGATAACGAAATATCAATGGAGTAGAGCAGATGTTTAAAGGAAGAGCGTTTGATGTAACGCATCATCACAAGAACAGCGAAAATAAAATATTTAATAAGTTTAACCCATTTCTAATGTAACATGATGCAAGCTATCTTGACGTAAAATGACTACTGTTACGCATAGATTTGATCTCCGGGTTTTCAAGATTCTCTTTCATAATGATTAATTTCAACTTAGATCATTCCACCTCACGACACCCGCCAATGAAATCAACTCCTCTGACAAAGATTCGGGCTTGATGGATTATGTGTCTCACATAAGGACACTATATCCATGTCATTGCGAAAGATCGAACCTTGGACCCTGCGAATATTGGGCTGAACACCTACCCACAGGTCTTGCAATTTACAATTTGACAAACAAAAATCACATGTACATTGTATATTTATATATACAGAAAGAATGTGACATTGATAATCGAAGATGCCTGGAAATAATGCTTTGCTCAACACCATTCTAAATGCAATGACGAAAAAAAGCATTTTTTTCACTCAAAACCTGTCATGAAAAAATACAATTGATTAAGTGTATTACCAACAACACTACGCGACTTATAGCTACTATTAATAAAATTTTATGTTTGTTTCTATTGTTACAATTTATTTAAGAGGAATGAAAGCAGCAGTTTAAATGCATGTGTTTCGTTTCTGTGAATGTTCCCACAATCAATAGTCTTTATTTGCAAAAAGTGTTATACAAAACTTAAATCAATTTCCTATTAAGCAAGAGATAATTGCATTTAAAATCGACAGTTTTCAATTAGTTTCTGTTTATAATTTCACTTGGTACTTGCAATCGGAGACATGTCAAATATACGTTCGGCTGTCGGTTTACAAAAAACTTTTTTCAGTATCAACACGTGAATGGGGAAGGTAAACACGTAATGGTTCTGGTGGCAAAGAACACTGGTTAGACTTTAAAAGCCCGTCATGTGATCATGAAATGTCTGCTTAAGACTGATTTGAATCTATGAAATTTACCGTCGTAACGGATAATTGACGCAAATGGAATTGTATTGTCTTATAAACGTTTTGTAAAGTAACTCTGTGTGTTAACTGATCGCCTTAACTTCGCGGAGAATTCGTTAAAAGCGTTAAATCAAAAATAAAATGAGGAGTGACGAAGGTTATGTTAAGACTTTTATAGAAAAAATAATATTTTGCCGTGCCAAACTAATTCTGTTTTCCCTGGAAGAGGACACCTCGATTGTATTAATAAAATGAGCCTTTAAATGATGTGTTATTCTGATATTGTTTAATTTTCTGCTTTCAGTTTTTTTCCAGTTTTATGATCAATGTGTCTGAGCATGTTCTTATGATGAATGGTAGCGAATAAATTCTTTTCACCAAAGTCATCTCGTAATGATTGCATCCAATGAAATTGACGAGGCTATACAGATTAATTGACGTTAACTGAAAAAAGGTCATTTCAAATGAGCAGTAAGAAAGCTTTGGAAACTTGCATTATCAACAAATTTGTGTGTTACTACGTTATTTCTGTTAAATGACTAGTGAGTTGTTGTAAAGCTACAATACACAAATAGCTATGAGATAATTTATTTGCTGTTTTAAAAATCTGTGAGACCAAAGCAGGGCACCTTACAAATAACAATCGCTACTTACAAAGGATACAATTGATTAAATAGAGGAACATTTAACGTGTCGTATTTTTTCACAGAAAACGCAATCAAAATACAAAACTGAGTACATTGTTAATGCCAATTTAAGTTTTTTCAAGCTATAAAATGTTTTAAATACTAGAGTCATCATTTCGTTAAGATGGGGGTTTCTTTCGCCCAAACAGTTAACCTTCACTCTGTATTTTTATTTATACTTATTTATTTATTCACAATTGCGAAACAAGTTATTACAACTTAGATTAATCGCTCTCGAGACTCATTATAAACGAGGTAGAAGTATATTTTGACTATATACCTATAAACCCAGGTCTGAGTATGTCGTATTCTATGCTATAGAATAAAGTCAGATAAATCATTTGAAATAACATCAACTGTTCTTAAAATAATTCGTCCCACTTTGCATTTTAACAAGATTAGGACTTCGTATTAAAGTGTAAGATCGTCACACTTTTAATTTACTGTAAGTTTTTATTACGACAATATATTCATGGTTTTCTTCTGTCACTAAAAATTAAAGGAAAAAGCTTAATTATCCTTTGCAAAATAGTCGACAATTAATTCACGCAAATATGTCGTTAGCATAACTTTCATAGCACTTGAAAAGTTAACTCTATTTTTTGTCTACAAATCAAATGTCGGAAAACCATGTTTGAAAAAAAGAGGAAATTGCTTAGGGCGATAGCGCTTCAAACTTCCTGAAAGTGAAATAAAGACAGCATAACATTTCATAAAATCGCTTACTGCGTCTTCAAATGTCACGTAAGCAGCTTGAGTTTCCATTACACGTAACACTTAAGACTGCATTCACTGGAGTATAAACTACACAGGCTTAGCTCTTAAATTCTCCAATTAAAAGGATGAATGGCACTTTCTAGAAACTTAGAAGAAGTAATACCTTCATACAAGCAACTTCGACGTACTAGACTTACAATTAAGGATTTTAATTCAATTTCGTTAGGCTTAGAAATTCTTTTCGCTATGCATCTCCTGCATGTTGGGATCGGAAAACGGATGTTTTGTGACAAAACATTCTCATACGTTTCTACAACATTAAATAACCCGCAGGGATGACTCTTTCCAATGTTGTTTGTGGTTTTGTTTTTATCCTCTTAGTTATTCTTACGCCTGCAACATTATTTACTGTGCTCAAACATGCCTAATCCTCTTTAAGACTTTGCAAGCATACAATTCATCTAGTTTATATTATCAATCAGATATAGTAGAGATATATACTAGTTCTTGTCCGTATGTAAATTGAATTTCTCTCAAAGTTCACTGATGTAATGTCATTAAATAATTGAAATATTACTTGTTTTAATTTGTTGATAATTGTTTATTTATATAAAACTAGTAGACAATCGCCTAAATATGAAGTCCTCCTGATTTTAATTAATTGTTCGAATTAATTGGGTTTGAAAGTCTAATGAAATCAACCATAAATGGTATTTCAACCATTCAGATTATTTTAAGTTGAGTACCAGTATACTTCTAATTGGCACACCAATGCTGTCTAGTTTTTGTTTTATTTCTCAGATATGAAACATTACGGAAGCCTATTAGAGACATTTTGTCTTTATTTTCCCTGTGTATTAGGTATTATGCATTACTCTTACGTAATTTTTTTACGTGTTAGGTTTTTTACCTATGTCTAAGATGCTACCTCGTACTCGGAGAAATGAAACGGGAAACGGGAAACGATGAAAAGACGGGACACACATGAAATGTGAAAAGTAAAAAGTACGTTCCGTAGAAGAAGAAATTACAGTTAATTAAGAAAGATCGTTGGGTGCACGTGTTTCTACTTGTGATTCGCACTTCTGACTTCGTAGTTACGACCTTTGACTTGTGATTAAGATCAACTTTAAAATCCATTACATGTTTCCTTTGAGGGAAGATCCCTGTTAACTAGGTCGAAGGTCGGGGTCATTGCAAGTTTTAATAGAATATCTATAACGAATTACTCAAATTGTTGGCAGTTACCATGTTAATGTCATGAATAATCAATCCAACAAGTCTAAGCACTCTTTGACCAACATTTCGAGTTACTGATCATAGATATTCTACTAAAGCATACAATGACCTCAACCTTCGACCTAGTACACAGGGATCTTCTCTATTAGCAAAGGAAACATTGAATGGACTTTAAAGCAGATCTTGTTTAATATGCTAAGTCACAAGTCAAAAGATGTAACCCCAAAATCACTAGTGCGTAGTCATAACTCATAAGTCAGAAGTGGGTTGTCACAAGACACAACAGACCAGTCGTAACTCAAAAATCACTTCCCTAATCATATGTATTTTCTTCAGTTTTCACATGGCATGTGTGTTCCGTCCTCTAGCCTGTTTATCAGTTCTGCTGTTTTATTGCTTTACTTCTACGAGTACGTGGTAATGTGTAACACCTAAAACGTAGTAACCGATAGTTAAAACATTATATGCTTGACTACCCTGACTTAGATGAGCTGTAATGAATAAATAAATTTATTAAATTGTTGCATTCAAACGAAAAAAAATATATTTCAATACTTCAGATGATATTAGTATAAGACATTATCAAATGAATATATATGGACAAATTTTCAAAACAAGTATGTATTTTTCGATATCTGTTAAAGTTTAAAGAATCAAAAGTTTGCAATGCCATTAACATGTATAATGTACGAAAACGTGTATGTTTATCATACTTTGAACATTAAATTAATAACGTTCTTTACTTTTGAATGTAGACGCAAACATTGTACTGAACAGTCAAGCGATGAACAGAAAAGAAGATATGTGAAATGTTTAAACCGTTTAATGTACAAGTACAATAAAGAACAATTTTCTATGAGAAGTAATTACTGCTTTAATGTGATTTTATAAAATGTACCTATATTTAGAACAGGAATGAGTTTAACAAAAATGAATTTGCAAGATTCATGATAAACGGGAGCATTAAAGCAGCAGTTAAACCCGACTGTTCAATAATGTAATGTAAATAAATTGGTAAAAATTATTAAAACAATTAATAACTCTTATCTTTACGACTAATAAAAAATAATTTTAATTAGTTGTTCACATAATTTAAGTACCTTCGGAAATGTCTCTATTGTCTCCAGTAATTGCAGAAAATTAAATATACTAGTAAACTGCACGAACCGTGTACTGCTGACTCGGTGTGAGATACTTTTCACTCTAATTTGATCTATACTTTAGAATGTTTTGAAATTTACACAGCATTTTTATTTAAAGGCTTAATACTTAGCCCCTAATAGATATAATATTTTCAAGTTGTATCTAATAATTGGCTGACATTAGGCAAGAATGAAGTGCCACTTTTGCGAGACTGCAGAGATATAAACATTAAAGTGTTGGCTGTTTTCAACAAAACAGCAAAATCACAACCCAGGTATTTTTAAGTTTCTACAATTGTATTTACTTTTGTAAATTATTTAACAATGGTCGCTAGAACTTTGAGAACACATTGCTTGCCAATCATCATGTTTTTATGACATATGTGTTGATTTGTGAAAAAAATTTGACACATCTTTTTCTTTGATATTAAATCTACATCACAGACTTTGTGCTTCTAATATCACTTGGCAAGATAAACATGCATATGAAATTTTCACCATTGCGACAACCTGCCAAGTTTATACGACACGTAATAAATAGATTTCAATGTTTTTGTAAATAAAGACTACATACAACGATCGATATAGAATTCTTTAGTCATATCTGTTGCTAAAATATCTCTCGGTGTAACTCTGAAAGGATGTTCTCTGGAAATATTTTTTCTGAGTAATCTAATATTCTACAATATTGCAAATTCATTTTAACTGCAAAAGTGAAATCCTTCTTTACAATAACCAATACAATTTTTACGTAGCACTTCCAGGTTGTCATCGTCCGAAGAGTTATGGCAGTATTTGAAAGTCTGTTCTATGATATGATAAAAAGCATATTAATACATGTACAGCGCACTGATGAATCATAATAATGGTAGTAATGACGCCAACTTTTAATAGAAACAATCAGATGAAATTGTGCCATGTAATAAGATATATTGATGGCGTTTACTTTTGCGTTGTCAAAAGCTACTCTAGTATTTGTATTTGAGTGCTTAAGTTATTAAAATGGTATGAACGACAGGCTTTATCAAAAGCCGATCAAATGCATAAAAAATGTGGTATTAGAAATATGTATTAATCTGTTTTCTTCAATTTGCACAGAATTATGAAAATGAATAATGTATATTTAATAATTTCGACATCTGCTATGTACATACTTCGTAAACACTGTAATCGCGTTCAGTCTTGACGTTCATTCATCTGCGTTTGCATGCTATGTCATATTAATCATGTCATATGAAAAGCTTGTGTATTACTTCATCATTTTAATTGAGAAACCAAACAAAATGTCGCAGATTGAATCACTACCGCAACTAACAGTTTCTTTCAGTTTTAGTTACACAAACTGTATACTCTCGTAAATGTAATAGATGACCTAGTTAAAAGAAATATTACAGTGCTATTGATCATAGCACCATACTCAGACACATTTGTCATAAAAGTAAAGCTAAACTGAAAGCAAAGGTGAATTTAAAAAATAACAAGATAATACTAATTCAGCGCAGCAGTTTACCGCTTAAATTAGTCTGTCGTCTTCTTACAGGAGAAAATAATGCAGTTTTAAAAACAAAATATTTCCCTAAAATCACCTCCTCAATTTTAAGTAAGACTGTGTTGGACCGGCCTTGACCTACATACTAATTATGTAGTTTTGAACGGCGTAGACGCAAATAACTTAAACAGCATTTCTTCGTAAATAACTGACGAATGTCCTACTTAGATACCTGGTACCTCCTTACAGAGTAAAAAAGTGCAAAACCTAACACCTAAAACTTATTACAAATTATTTGCAAATATAATATGTTATGCAGAATGAAAAGTACGAATTGCCCAATATGAGCTTTTGAGATCGCCCCTGGTATCCATAGTATGCCTGTCTGTCGTCTGTTCACACTTAACATTGTGTATGTAATACAGGCTGCATTTTCCGCTGGATCTTCATAAAATGAGTATAATGACTTCTGTGACAAAATTAATATTGAATTTGAATATGTGTCTTTTAAGGTCACAGACTAGGTCACAAATCAGAGAAAAACCTTAGTAGGTTTTCGATTGGATCTTCATGAAACTTGGTCAGAATGCTAGCTTTGATCAATTCTAGGTCGAGTTCAAATATGGGTTATCTTAGGGTTAAACCTAGGCCACCCGGTCAAATCATAGGAAAACCTTCAGCAAGCCGTATGGTGACATTGACAACAAAATCATCATGAAAATTGGTCAGATTTCAATTATGTTTTTGCTAAGTTTGAATCAGGGTCGCCTGGGGATAAAAACTAGGTTGCATGATCAAATCGAAGAATGTGCGTCTCTATTTATTCAAATTCAGTTAATAGGGTTGGAAAACTAGGTCACATGGTCAAAATCAAAGAAAATATTTTTAATAATCTAGAGGCCATATTTAGTATTCAATCTTCGTGAAATTTAATCAGAATGTTTGTCTAAATGATCTCAAGATATAGCTGAAATTTAGATCATCTGGGATCAAAAACTAGGTCACATGGTCAAAATCAAAGAAAACATTTTTAATATTCTAGAGGCCATATTTAATATTCAATATTCGTGAAATTTAGTCAGAATGTTTGTCTAAATGATCTCAAGATCAAGTTGAAATCTGGATCATCTGGGATCAAAAACTAGGTCACAGTCAAATCAAGGTTAAACCTTGTTAACACTCTTAGAGGCCACATTGTATATCCAATATACACAGTTCCCACATGTACAATATTTACCTCCCTTGTTCTTAATTGTCAGCCATCTTGAAAGGCAAAACTGATAAGCATTAATAATAGTTTTTCTGAAACATGTGATAATTAAGAAAATATAAGAGAAATTTATGTGTGACAACCCCATTTTCTTGAACCTGCCGAGACATCTGCCCGTATCAGCATTATGGATGAATTATGTTTATAATTTGGCTATTCTGTAATCGTTTAGTAGAATTTTAATGGAAAGTTGCCTACCAATATGGCTGACAATTAAGAACTAGGAAGGTAAATATTGTAGATGTGGGAACTATGTATTCTTGAAATTGGTAAAAATGTTCGTCCAATTGAAAACTGAGTTACTTGGGGTTAAAAACAAAGTCATTAGCACAAATCAAATTAAACCTTGTTAACAGCCTGATGGTCACATTTAATACCCAAATATCACTAAATATGGTCAGAGTGTTTGCTTTGTCATCTTGGATTAAAAACTAGGTCACCAGGTCAATTTCAAAGAAACCTTGTTAGTTCTCTAGAAGTCATTTTTTATAGCCACTCATTTATTCAAGTATGTTTGTCTTGTCAAGGTAAAACAGAATTTTTGTGTTTATCATAATATATATAGCTTTTGGTTAATTTTTGTCACACCGGGTCATTAGTAGGTCCCATGTGAACGATATAGGGCCATCTATTTTGGCACTCTTGTTTATTTTTGAAGCTACACTATTGAATGTTGGAATGTGGCTGCGATTTTGCAAGGATATTTCAAAGCTGTCATCGGTTGGCCTTGATAGAGACCTTTAGACCTACTTTCTTGTCGTTGGGCAATGATACTTAGGTTAGCAATATGAGTCAATTATTGCCCTCTTTTATATTATTTTGTTTTGCAGGTACAAACAGTTTTTGTTGTTTTGTGGTTGTTGTTTTGGATTAACTCTGACGTACTGACTTTTGTATGTATAAATTATTCCAGAAATTTAATTTATACATATAGGAATAGGAATTTAAACCAGTTAAGTTACAATCTAACATATTTAACGATTAGCATCTCCTGCATCTTCTATCGGATAATGGAATTATTCCGACGACGCGCTCTCGTGCGTTTTTGTGTTACTTTCACATTAAACATCCCGTATGGGATGAGCTTGCAAGTGTTGGATTAGGTTTCGTGTTTATAATCCTCTTATTAACTCTCTAACGCTTGCAAGCACTTAAATCCATTTGATTGATATAATCAGGAGGTAATAACATGACATTTGCTTTTTAAATCAACATGTTAAATTGAATTCCGTGCAAGTTCATTTGCGCAATATTAATAGTGCATCCAAATTCCAAGTTAGACTGCTCCAACACAGTACTTAAAGTTTGAATTTGCAATTTTAGTCTTGGTAAATATAAAAATCAATGTGGAACATAGTTTCCCTTAACCTTAGCACAAGCAGGTGAGACACTCGGATCTTTGTTTCAAAGCAGTGAAAGCACTGTCTTTGTCATCGTTACGTCGAAGGTAGTGTTATTGCAAATTGCGTGACTACTTGTTGTGTACCTTTTTAATTCAGTTGAATGAAGTCAAAAGACAATTTGCAGAAAGTTTCGCAGTGGCGCCATGTCATAATTGAAACAATTTGAAAACACGGTGACAGGATAAAATATATTATCTGTTTTGTTTGCTGTGTACGTAGACAAATCTTATTTTAGTAAATATTCAAGAGTGCAATGATCCTTTTAGATTGCGTGTTAGACAGATTTTATCAAAAGCCGATCAAATGGAAATTGTGCAACTTTAAAAAAAGATATATTGTTTTTTCTTGGCGCAGTGATACGGTTTTGAACGACATTTGCCTCAGATAATTCATTTTGCAGTTTGGAGACCATAATTTCCATCACCTGTTAGCCACCAGCTGTCCCCTACAAATTACAAATATATATATTAAAAGATAAAAACTCAGTGCATGAAATAATTAAATTATTATTTAAACCGGGTTTTTACTTTTTTCCGGCACATTTTCTTGTATTTTTCACGTAATAATATGTTATATATTATTGAAATTGTATGGCGAAATATTACTTGGAACGAATTGGTTTGCCGGGAAAAACGACCTTGCGACTTAATTCCAGCAAAATCAACGATTTCCAAGTAGTATTTCGCCATATGAAGCAGTATCATTTTATCATATACTTTCATGTTGAGTATGAATAAAATGACCCGATTCTGTAACCAAATAACAATAGATAGATCACAAATTTTAGAAAACTATTGCACTGTTTTAACGATTTTCTTTATCGCGTATGATTTGCTCATTAATTGACTGTTGTTTACAATGTCACCTCACTTACTAGGAGAATCTGTGACGTCATTTATATATGGGAACAATTCTGTTGCTGACTGCAATTTTTTTTTAAACGCAAACCTTTTATTGCTGTCCGCCTTCTTTTTTTCTGGGAAATTGCAGGTTGTATTTGGATATGTGAAGAAATCATCTTTGATATGCATTCCTAGAACTGTTTGCTCTTTACCCGTGACGAAGTTTAAGCTGAAAACAGTTCAATACTCAGTCTGTCGATTTTATTGCAATTATATTTTGTTTACTAAGAAATACTTTAGATTTTAGTTCTTATAACATTTGTGCTTTATAACACTTTGCACATATGAAGGTGTAAGTTGAAATTCCATTGATTCAAACTCTTTTAAACACTTTTTGCAGGATTTAACAATTATAGTTTTAGTTATAAAATGATTCAACAACCGTCAAGTACTTCTTTTGCTTGTTTATATCATATTATTTTAGCGAAAAAGAAATTCATGAATTGCATTTTAGTTGCATATATTACAAGTTCTAACGTTAGTATAGTTTCAGCGAGAATTTTCTTTTTTATATCCCGACAACGTTAAATATATTGATATCACTACATTATGGCTATAAATTTGGAATCCTTTTGACAAACTGTACTTGTTAGTGGTCTGACCACTGAAAGAAGCCATTGTCAAATAATACTAGCTTTCAAATTCATAATTATACTAGCAGACAAGTAAGCATTATAAAAATTACAAGTGAAATCTATGAATCTTTAAAAGCGTGTTATTTCTACTGGTTATAGTGAAAGATTTTGACAATGACCATCCCAGTGAAAAAGTGACTGTCCGTATTGTGCAAGGCGATATTCGTTTCAATCTACAAATTATAAAAAAATAGCCCAGTGCAAAGATCTGATTACGATACATGTTTTCATAGCATTCATTATGCTTTAAAAATCCTCGCCGATATAATAAAGTGCAACAATTAAAAAAGGGTATATTACCTAAGAGTTGATTTACCGAGACATAAGCTGGTCAAAGTAATTAAAACTGGAGCAGAAGAATAGATGAGAAGAGGTTCAGTAATATTTATATGAATGAAGTCTTCCAAAAGCAATGTGCGTGACTCAATAAATACAAGTTGTGAATTAACTCCCAACCTTGAAGTATATTAGGTTGAGTAACATATAGGTAAACGGCTGAACATTCTGAAAAAAGACATATATTGCACTAAATTGTATAATGCTAATTTGGACTGTATTTTAACGGATTGTCGAGCATCTGTTAATTGCTATGTAGACCTATAAGTTGAAGGCGTTGAAGGTCCTGAATGTCGAAGGTACACTATGTGATGTCGACATTCAATTTATACGGGTTTTTTTTCTAAATCATAGAATTACTGTTTCCAGTTCGTTAACATCATTGTGAGAATAACCAAATACAATGTAGGTTCTAGTAATTAAGAATACAAAAAGTTCAGCAAGTAATAGCTCGGCCCCAGCGTCTACGAAGATCTAGAATTACAGTTAAGGATTGTAATCCAATTTAGGTTGTCTGTAGAATGAATTTATGCTATGCATCTCCTGCATGTTGTATCGGATAATGGAATTAAGTTGACGACAAATTCTCATATGTTTTTGTATTACTGCCACATTAAATAACCCGCATGACACAAGAGATACTTTTTTCACCGTGTTATTACTTTTGCTTTTTATTTTCAAGTCTATACCGACGCTTGCACCATTATGCACAATGCTAAAACATGCCTTATTCTTTTTCTGTTACATTTTATATGGTTCATGTAATCAAGAGATAAAAACAAGCACTATATCATTTTTGTCCGCATAAGTAATTGAATCCTCTGGAAGTTCACTAGTGTAGCACATATTTGCTCGTTACAGATCGATTAAAATATAACTTTAAGGTAACATTTTCCTACATATAGTCACTCATTATAGGTCATTTAAATTCCGTATGCACTCTAAGGTTGTTATGTTTGAAAGGCTTGTAGTCATGACATTGCATATGCAATTTATGACATACACTGTATACACTGTCATCGACAATTTGATACAGTCTGATCCGTGTCCATTATCGAACTTGACGTTGATCTTATTGAAAATTGGCATTATATTTTTCATCAACGTTTTGAAACAATTGTGCAAAAAAGGTTGCCTAACGATTATTTACAAGCTCCTCTATACAGCAGGTTTTCACTTGGATTGGGGCCTCAAAATTAACCAAGACATTATGGTCATAAACATTTTCTTTTGCAATAATAATTGTAGCTTTAAAAGAGTATATAACGTTATGTTTATGCAATCAGGAGGAACAAGTCTAAAAATACTGGTCTGACCACACCCTAAACAGAGATCATTCATTCGAGATCATACGTCAGCATTAACAAAATGTATTTTGTTTAAGATAACTCGAATGTAGACATGTTATATCATCGATCCTAATAGCTGAAGTAAGCTAAAAAGTTGAATGAGAGTTGTGTATGCTAAATGAGTAAATGAAAGGCATTAAAAGAAACCTTGTTAACTGAGTAATTTATTTATTAAACGTCATTAACTTTAAACCGATCAGTCGTTATAGAACAAGCAAATTTACCGAACGAATACAGTACCGTTATCCCTTAAACATCCATTTTATATGATTTAGGTTGGATTTACTTTACAAGACGAATATTATAATGCAAAAATGATAGAGCTTGGCCTTTCTATCGCAACTCTTTAACATAACCTCCTTTGCTTGTGACATCCAGCCTCTATAGGATAGAAACTTTTTCAAGGACAACTCATAGGCCAGTGTTGTTTATCTTTTTAAAACAACAAATTCAAGAGTGGCTATCGTATGTCAAAGAAATGGCATCAATAGTTTTACTTTTTATTAACTGAGACGCGTAACGTCATTCTATACAGAGGACAACCAAATTTGTTTTACTCTAGAATCTCGAAACGCCATGCCACACGACTTCATCAGAAACAAAATACAAATTTACACAACGGGTTGTGCTAAAGTTCGTTTAAACTTTAAAAATATATTTTTTATGAATAAAATCATCATGTTAGACATCTAAGAATTTAAGAACTTTTGAGCAATTATTAAAAAAGACTTTCTAACATAAGACTGTCGCCTGTGTTGGAAAGAAATGTTTTTCAGTACCACATGCGCTTATTATCCTGCAGTTTCGTAAGTTGGGCGGCTTTTTGATACTGAAAAAGGTAGTATCTGAACCATTCTCTTCGAAAACGTATGCTTTAAATGAAGTTTCTATTGCTAATGGGGACAAGAATTGAAGTGATTCTTCAGTGTCAAACTAACTTTGCAAGGAAACTTGCCGACTCTACAGAGTTTCAAGCTCCATCTGTCTAATGGAGAGTATTTCAGTTAAAGCTAAAAGATGTGCATTCTCATGAGTATTATTGAATTTAATCATTTTCTGGATGACTTTGGTCAAAAGCATTTGAACGTTCAATTCATCAAAGCAATGTGCTCAGACACATTGATTATAACTCTAGAAAAATTGAAAGCGATGAGTGAAAACTAAAAACCAATCCGGTAACACATAATTTAAAGCATGGCTTCACCAATACAATCGGACTACCTTCTTTTAGCAGATTTTCAGTTATGAAAAAGGGATTAGTTAATTCTTGTGCATCTTGTCCCCAGTAGTCAGCGACAATTTTCTTGGAAGAAAGTGATAGACACAGAGCTGAAAACTTATGAAGTAAATAATAACCCTGATTCTACGGCGTGAAGTTTAACAAATAGGACAAAGTATCACAATTATTGCTTTCAATTTTGAAATGTAAAATAAGTATGAAATTCTATATCTAAAAAGTCGTTTTTATACAGAATAATTGTTGGTTATGGTGTAATATATCGTTATAATTTCATCGGGTGGGCACCAAAAGTTAAATTACAATAACTACTTTTGGCAATTGCGATTGAAGTTAACGTGATATTACATCAGAAACAGTAATTGTTTGCGTACAAATTTTGTTGCGTTCATTTCAGTATAATCACGGATATCTCATAAATAAGCACAGCACACGTGACTTCATCGTCGTACAGATTTCAGTATTTACTCTTTACGCTAATCCGGGCAAAATATTTGGATAACTTTACCGTGTGAACAGTGAGCTTATCTGCAAATAATCCAAAGTAGCATTGTGATAAACCACAGAAAAAACATAGAAAATAGATGTTTTGAATAGACGAAGTCTCATCACAAAGCAAGGAATTCTTTAAACACACACTTCAGAGTGCATTATTTATTATTTTGAAAAGTTTATGCAACAATGCAGTTTACTTTAAATGTCACTCATCAATAATGACACGAGTCATACATCAAAAGACAAAACAGTATTTTCGTATGACATGATCACAACACAGCCAATGCATTTTTAATCATTATGCTTTATTTACCTGAACATTAACGCGTTTACCATTCTCATTTAGCTATTGATAATGAAAAGGGATAACGCAAAATTGCCATGTGAAACGATATTTGACATATCTCGGGTTACAAGATCTAAGTGAAACTAAAAACAGAAAGAACCGAGTACTGTCGATTTTAAATACAATTATCTCTTGCTTAATAGGAAATTGATGATAGTTCTAATTACGTTTATCTTGTAAAACATCTTGTGCAATTGAAGCTCTAAGTGTATATGTCATTGATTTAAACACGCGCACACATTCCCAGGAAATGAAACACTTGCAATATTTGATTGTTGCTATTGTTCTTGAAAACAACCTAATAACTTTGCATTTAGATGGAGTCGTTCGAACTTAATAATTGTAAAAATTATCTGTTTGAAAATCATCAATTTTACAACTAAACAAAACATAAAGAGAATAACTAGGTGCACAACTCCACTTGACACTTGAGCTTCTTGTGAAATTTCATCAAAGTCTAACTTAAAGTTATTGCTAAAGATCCTACATTTGTACTATGTACATGTACCGTGTATGTGTAAACATATCAGAGGACCGTAACGTAAGGAAAAAAGGATGAATATATATATACAATTTCACTGGCTAAGAAAGTCATATTCCATCAATACAAAGGTCTATGGAAATAACTCCGGAAGAGAGCCTGTTTTTGCTTTAATAGTATATTAATATTGACGGAACAAGTTGTCGAATGAAATGATAATGATGAATTATAACTATTTCTATGATGTTTCATTATAGTTTCTTGAGTCGTTTTAGAGACATAGTACAACCAAGCTTTTGAATTCTACAACATAGAAGTAGCAAATTCTCGACTTGTAGTGTTAAATGTTATTTCAAGCAGTGTCAGATGTAGTACTGTCATTGTGCTCGGTTTCGTACATTTGTACAGACTATTCAAGATAAATTCATCGAAATACGGTAAGTGGTATTAAAGTATTAGAAGTAATCAAACCAAAATATGGAGAATGTTAAAAGTGTGTCGCCTAATGAAGGGGACACAAAATGATAAGCATCTACTGGTATAATATGTTTGTTTGTTTCCATTTGGAAACGTCATGCTTAAAACAGCATAAAGACTTTAACAAAAGCAGGAAGATTTCGTAACAGATTTAAATACAACGGCAAGAAACATGAGGTTTCATGTCTTACCTGTTTTATATAATAATTGGAAGAATTACTTTAAAATAGAAACTATTCCACCGTGTGTTACATTGTATCGGTGTGCACACTGTCAATTTATTTTCAGAGTAGAGTGGCGGATGTTCAATTGTTTAATGCATTACAAATGTAAATTATAAATGCAGCTGCACAAAGTACAAAAACATAGAAAGCAAATCAATATGGAAATTGATTGCGTATTCTCCAAGGTTAATGACATCACATTGTTTAATCACTCAAATATTGAACTTAGTTTACCGCAGCTAAAATGTCATGATTTTAAAACAATATTACTTCTATTCAAAACATGATTAAAGAGGACGCCTATACCTGCATATTTTTTCGATGTAATCGGGTCAATAAACTATGCTACTGTATTGAGTGTTTCAAGTTGTGATTGGAATGCAGGTATTTGCATTGTCGCGTTTGAACTGACTGAGAAAACGTTGTCTAAAATCTACTGGTTTGTACACTAGCCTGTCACTAAACCATTTTTCCTCGATTCTTTCATGCTCTGCAACGATGAAAAATGCATCTACCTACATCTTGACTAGTATCGGCTAAAACTTGATATATCAATGTTGGTCTATATGTACGACATCCAATCATAGCTGCATAAGAGCTTACAGCTTTTACATTGTAAACTCCAGACGTGCACATATTGATTGTAATAAGAATTCGGTAGGATTGTGAAAATTAATTTTAATATTTGATATGTTTACCTAATCAACAATAATTTATATTCTGTGTTATTGGTACGGTGCATTTTATTAGAATTATTTATACAAAATTTCTCATATAACGAGTGTTTCTCTAGTTTTAATAGTATTTTTCTTCTTTTTTACCATGGGGTCATCCTTTTGATTAAGAGAATGCTTGATATAATATTCGCAGAAGAGACGACACGCAGATTTATGAGACACAACTTGATATTTCTGATTTACATAAAGTAGTGCTGTTTTGATAGCATAAAGGTCTACACTTTGTTTGATAGGGACCCAGACATTGAACCCGCCAACCCGCTTCTTTGAAACTGATTGGTTTTCTCTTTTTTTGCCATCCCAAATTTTCTACTGTCTGCATATTCCAAGAGAGTCATGCCATAAGATCTTTTTCAGCAATACGCATACTTGATACCTGAAGCAACATGAGCTGCTGTTGGTTGCCAGTATTAAAAAGTTCTGGCTCTCTGCACGGGGAAGACCATCGACTTTCTCGAAGTTAGCATGGTAAATTTGCAATATGAAGCAAATCGATAACCCTGACATAATGCAATCCACATCAATAAAGGATTATTGTGTTGTTGCCAAAGACATTTTCTACGACCAACTTAAATGTATGCACACGATTGTCTCTGATATTACAGTTATGTAGAAAATCTGTTTAAAATACAAACTTTGACGATGTTCTCTATATAAGTTCAACCAGTCTCTACATTTATAATGTGCACGAAAGTCACGAAATAAATAACGCAACTTGCCGCCTCCAGACTTTATACTGCATGTACTATTAGCTGGTGCATTTTAATATTACATCTCATGAAGAATTCTTTGTACCATAGAAAAACGGGCTTTGAAGCGAGTTTGTTTATGGTTGCCTTTGATACATGGTAAATAACTTATAATCGATACTTCGTAGAGAAATATTGCAGTGAATATTTTTAGATTAGCTAATTTGTTTGACAATTTAGCACTTTCTGAAAGATTGATGCAAAATCACACAACTATTCGAAAAATATGCTAAATATTTTATCATAATTGGTTAATTTTGCCAAACATGTTGTTAGAAAACGAATAAGTAAATATGTCAATTTCTTTTTTTGAGATTACTATGAAGTGCAACAGTATAACATTCAGACGTTGCTTATTTGCTTTTTCTTCAGTTCAATTTAGATCTCTTTTCTTGTCCATACCAACGTCATTCAACAATCGGAACAAGAGGCCAAAAAAGGGCCAGTATCGCTCTACTGGTCTGTCTGCTTGGATTGTTCTGAGTAAGTTTTGTGATTTTTTCCAATGTTACCAAGGAATAGCTAACATAGTTCACTGCGATATTGACCCACTGACCCCAAAAACAGTAGGGATCATCTACTCAGTAAGACCACTCATTCTATGGCGTTTGAAGACTGTGGATGATGTTGATCTCAATATATTGAATGGAAAAGCTTTTCAAAGTTTGGGTCACTGTGACCTTGAGCTTTGACCCACTGACCCAAAAAACAATAGGGATCATCTACTCAGTAAAGCCAATCATCCTATGAAGTTTGAAGAATGTGGGTCAAGTACATCTCAGCGGAAACATATTTTCAAAGTTCGGGTCACTGTGACCTTGACATTTGACCCACTAACCCAAAATCAATAGTGATCATCTACATGTTACAGGAAACCTTCTTAGCAAGTTTGTTGAAAGTTGAAAGAAAACTTTCACCCGTAGAGCACTATCAATGAAAATCTAACAAAAGTCACTGTGACCTTGTCCTTTGACCCACTGACCCCAAAATCAAAGGGAACATCTACATATTACAGGACACCTTCTCAGCAAGTTTGATGAAACTGAGAAAACTTCGTGTCTCGATCTGCTTCCATGAAATACAGACTCTCCGACGTATACGCTTCGATCTTATCCGTGCAAGTATGTACAAGGACGATACTGTCCGTGAATTGACGAAGAGATACGGTAAATAACGAAGTTAGAAATGACACTAATGCACTAAAGCTTTTAGAGGTCAGGCGCTATCAATCGATCTTAAATGTTGATACTGAAGCAATTAACTGTTTCACATAAGATCCTTTAATTATCAACGGCAATTAAGTTTGTTCGCTTTTAGACCATTAAAACGACTTTTCATTATGATGATTAGATTAATTTATAATGATATGAAATGTTAAAGAGAAAAGAGAAGGACTGATCCTGTAATAGATGGATACAAAACGTATAATAAATGAGACTAAAGGTGATAACATGCTTGTAATATAGTTAAAACTAAAACATGTTGCACAAAAAATCAGGCAGGCAGCATACTTTGTGCATTGGACATAAAAATTGGGCATCACGGTTCGTATCGTATGTAGGGTTTTATCGTTAGTACCTGTTTCCCACATTACCAACGCCCCCAGAATACGTTAGTTTTTTTAGGTTTCGGAGGAAAGTGCAAGATGCAGAAAGCATCCCAAGGCCAGAGACACCCCTTGTTCTTTTAACATGCCAGGTGTATAGCACCCATACATGGGACCTCGGTTTTTGTTCCATCCTAAAGTCTTGGGCTATTAGTAATTTTAGTTGGTCAACCCCGGGAATCGAACCCGCTACCTCGAGATCTCGTGCTCTACCGACTGAGCTAAACGGGCTCAAAGACGGGCCTCATGGTTGCTAAACTTGGGTAAATTGAATAAAATAGGTGTGTTGCCATATATACAACATTTTCGAATAACAGGAATCTCATACACTTAGATTATGTGCAAATTTTCTGCTATAAAACAAAAAAAGAGTGCAATACATTTGCTCCAAAAGCATGCTGATATTACAAATTTCGAAACAGTATTCTAAATCAACCATAAACACAGCAGTTCATTAACGGATCCCTCGGGGAATCTTTGGTTTAATGTCAGTTGAAACATCATCGGGGATCTTCCAAACTGCAAATGTCATAAAATTTCGACAATTTTGTATCAATTATTAACACCAGTTTTGACTTTATGATTATGTTACATAATTTGCAGAGGGACAGTATGCTTTGGTGTTTCACAAATCTGCATCTACTAAACAACAGTCGTCAGTTGTTGTTTTAGAGTTGCTAGCTCACAATTTCCGGTGAAAAAATAAATGTCCCCAAGATATGTACGCTAAAAGTTGAAAAATAGACCAACACTGCTGCAGTAAAATACGTTTAGTTTTATTGTCGTCACAATTTTTTCAATGTCACATTTGAAGACGAATGAATTCAATGTCTTTTTCGCATTAAATAAACCATTAGGATGATTTACATTTTGCATTAACTTTTTATTACTTTTGTTTGTTTATACACGGACGGCACAAGTGACGTCATTGACGTCATATAAAACGTAACACGAACTAATGCGTTATGCTGATTTTACAACAAATGACGTTAAGACATCACTAGCGTTTTTCTCATTAACTCAGCTATGAAGAATCGTAAAATGAAAATTTGAAATGTGCTGTTGAGAAGGTAATATTCTCTCTCGATTGGTATGTTTCAGTGTATTAAACCAACTTGTTTGTATATTACGCTGGTAGACAAACGACGTCCAAACGTGCTCAGGCGGGCGTAATTCGACGTTAAAATGTACGCACAAATGTGAAGAAAGCAAATAAGCCCTGGTAAAAGTCTTTCAAAAATTAACAATGTATCCAACGAGCATTATCTACAAAATTAGCAAATATGATCATACCTTTTCGCCTTACTTTTTTCAGTATTTGGTAATAAATCTAACATTGAAATGTTCTTCGGTGGGCTGGGCGTATTTTGCACTTTGATTTTGTCAAATTATGTTTCTAGTCCTGGCAGAAGTCTTTCAAAATTTACCAAAAATTTCTTCAAAAATGAATCCATAAAATTGACGAAAAAATAAATCATACCGCTTTAGATTACAGTTTTTGGTATAAATACATTCATTTTCATTCGCCTAGAGTATATGCATACTAGTATAACGCCGAGAATTCAGCAAGAAAATAAAACGTCGCAATATACGATCCATGTTTAATCTACATGTCTGATTTTTGTAACTTCTGAAGAAAAAAAGCTGCGATGAATTTGATGGGAAAAAAGATAATTTGCATTCAGCTTGGTAAACATACGATTTCAGTCAGAGAAAAAAAATTTCGCGGCGGCAATTGAGAATACAAACACGAATATATATTAAATTATGTGGTAATTATTAAAAAGGAGAACTGTAGAAAAAACTAAAATATCCCTTTGTTATGTTCCGGGTTAGTGTAAAGATCGGTTATTAACACCACTATTTTTAAAACTGCAGTCTAAAGCGTACTTACTTTTTTATTGCTATGAAATGTCGAATCATGGCTGCTGTTTGGCAATACATTTATAAAACTATAATCATTTAATATGTTAAATATAATAGACTCAACTAGTCAGAAACTGGTTGTTATGAAATATATCAATTGCTTAGCTGTGGAACTTTAAGCCACTTAAGTGATACGTAAACGTCATTCAACAAACGGGGGAATGAACTAATCAGCGATTGTTGTTTTGTTTGGGGTTAACGTCCAACCGTATTTTCCGTGCATTTCACCTAACCATCGGTCCTGGGGAGGACCAGTGCTTGATCCCTGGGGAGGACCATTGCTTGATCCCTGGGGAGGACCAGTGCTTGATCCCTGGGGAGGACCAGTGCTTGATCCCCATGCTCCTTTAGAAACTGCCAACTTTCTCAAATAAAGAGACATGACCGGTAAGCACGGCTCGAATCCCAATGAGAGATGGCAGCGATCTCAAGTCAGTGACTGTCGCGGCTCGCTAACGGGGGTGGTTCAGATGATGTTAACTGTATATTTTGACCAAACTATCACATATACATTTACATAGATATGTTAAGTTCTCCGCGGTACGTTGTATAGCAGATAGCTATTGTTTTGACTCTGTGTACCACATAATCGCTCATGGGTTTTGTGCACGAGGATTAACTCGGTGAAAAATAAATACGTGAGAAGGAGCGGATCAGTGGTCAAGTCGTTAATGTGCTTGACTTGTATTCCAGATTTCCCGCTCCTCCACTAGCATATGACCACTACTTTTTTTTAAAAATCATGTAAAACTAGAGCGGAGCCATTTCCGACTCCAGGGGTACTATTAGTATATAGTGTACCAACTTGGCAGTCGATCGCTACACAGTGCTTCAAACCAAGCATCTATGCTGTAGGCATTTCAGTTTCTGAGAAGAAGGATTTTAAGTTCTTAATATGTGCCCCAAGCAGCATCTTGGTCTTGACCAATTTTGTCCGCAGTGTGACCTTTTGAAGACACTTGGAAGAAGACCACTACATAATGTTACAAACCTAATATTTAAGCTTTGGATATTATCATCTTACAATAATTCTGTTAAAAATTAGTTTTCTTATTTACATGTTTATGTGCAGAAAGCAACACCCGTGGTGGTGCCTATTTCACCCGAGGGATATAATTCAAACAAACATGGTAGAAGACCGTTACATAATAGTGCACAATAGATATCAAAGCTGACAGCTTTCCGGTTTCTGACATGATTTTCATACATCTTTGACACTCAATTTTTACCTCTGGAGAATGATAGAGGATTACTGACCAATGCTCTCTCCAATTATCTAAGCCACGGACCAAAATGTTTTAGACAATTTAGATTTTTTTTAAGTTTTCCATATCAAATACCATATCATCCGGAGTTAATTATTTGTTTGTAAAAGAGTATAAGTAGAACTTCCCTGTGCAACTTGATTGAAGTTGTATCAGTGGAGATGTCATTCCAAACGACGAAACATTCACCCCTCATGTAAATTTATTGATAAATCTCATTCTGTTATTTATTTGTAGCTTTTGCTTATTATTTAGTGTCATGCACAAAATTCAAAATAATACACACTTAATGAAATGATAAACTGGTCTTTATACAAGAGGGTCGCAAGCGTGATTGCATATCTATAGCGTGTTTGTTTTCTGTATGTTATTGATTTTACAATCTCTGTATCATATTTTCTAATTATGTTACATAATAAGTTCGTACTTACATATGTATTTGTATCAATGTATTCTAGTAGTCCGATGCAAGATAAAGTTTTATGTTATGCGATGTTATCTATCTCGTCTGCAACATGGTACATAATGGTATGTACTGATCATGTTTAATTAGAAGTGAAGTGTATTACTTAAAGTGAGACTACTTGCTGTCATCTGCTAATTTTTAACTGTCGTGTAATGCTAGTTATAATAAACTTGACATTTTAACTTATATAAATGATCCCTACTTCTTCCAAATTGTAAACGGGGATGCTTTTCATTGGTCACTCACTGGTCACTTGACTTGTAATATGGAAGTGTAGAGAGGTAACTTAGATTGAGTTTTAAGCCTGAAAACCACCCTTTGTCGCATGGAAACAAAATTTAGAATTTGTTTTTAAAAAACAAAGGCCATGTAAAACGATATTTCTATTTTCCTGGAGAAACATAAGACAGTGGGGAAAATTGCCAAGTAGAAATCATTAAACGCATTCATTTGGCTTGCATAGTCATACAATATATCAGTTACAATTAGTAAACGAATAGAGAAGCTCCCTGGTTCCGTGTTAAATAATGAGTAAAAATAATGAGTTTTTCAGATTTGTTTACCGAACATTCTTCATTCTAACTACAATGTACATATAATACTATGTGAAGCGTCTGTATCAGCAAAAGAAGTCCGACAGTCATACCTAGGGGTTAAAAACATTCGGAATAACAATAATGTTTTTTTATAAAAATGAAAATATGAACTGTCCATCAAATAATTTGTATTGCTTATATAATTGTTTAGACAATTGTTCGGAATAAAAAGGCATTTTTTACAAAAATAATTCGTTTGTTTTAATATTATAAACAACGGTGTACTTAACACGAATCGAACCAATACTTATCATTGTAAGCGATTTTCAAAATCCCAAAGTTTTGATTGAAATGTGCAGTCTTAAAATTCGAGAAAATACGAAAGCAACAAAGTATAGCATGTTTAAGCATGTTTAACGGTCAATGATGTAGGGGGAACTACGTAATGTTTAAACAAAGATATGTTATTCAGAATATCCATGGTCAGTACGAAATACAAGACAAATGTTAAAAACGTTCGAGCTGGTAATATTTCATACAATATTAGCACGGCGTTGTATCGGGAGAGAAAGTAACTTCAGTATAGGAAATCGAAGCGCGAGGGAATGTTCTGTAGAAACAGGCAGAGAGCCGCTAGGTTTCAATACGTGTGGTCAACTTTTATCGGTCTTATCAAGTGGACTTGTGACATTACATGGATCTATTATAGTTTTAAGTTATAGCACGTGTAGTAATTGCTACTGAATGAATACATTTATATTAAGTGCGGTTTACAAAACAGTCTTTACCAAATATATAGTTCTTGCAATTTAATAATACTGTAATTCATTAAAGAAACGATTTGTCGGATTTAACAAAATTTGGACATTGCTGAATTTTTACGAAGAAGGTAGTATTTTTACACGTGGGTGTTTTGTAAATATTTTTCTTTAAATCTTTTTTAAGTATTTGTTTCGTGCTTTTTCATTTGGTAGGTTCAGTAATTATTATCTAAAACAAAATTAAGTGTTTTTTAACAGTTTATCTTTTTGATTGACGATGCTAGACTTCCTAGAAAATGTATGCTATCTGAACATGATGATTGGGTTTATTGTTCAAGAATATTTGTAGATAGCGTGACGTCTTGGTACAATGCGTGTTTATGTATTGTAATTAGTTTGTTTAATCGCTTTATGACATTCCTGGTACAAGCTAAACCATGTGAATCTGTTACAAATCTAACCGGAAATTACAAAGTATCCGAGACTCATACATGTACCGTGGTTTGTTCCGTACTTTCTAAGTTCTGTCAAACAGTCGGAAATTACAGGCTTTCATGACAATAACGCACATTTTTTTCTGAATAATTTATCACTTATGACTTTGTTGTGATTTATGACAACATATATATAAAATGTAGTGTTGCACATGATTCAGTACTTCAATCTCATATTTCAGGCGGTGAAAGCCTGTGCGAGAAATATGCGAAAAAGTCCAATTTGCAGCTATTGGTAAGTTTTATTTCTTTATATTTTACACCTTTACATTATTGTTGTTTTATTTCCGACGCCAACACTTTTTTTATTTATTTGAGTCTGCTACAAAACGACACGATTTACGAAAAAACTGTTTGTCACCAGATAATATACAAATTACAAGATTATATACAAGCTACTTTTAGTAAATAAAATGGGTTTTCTTTTTCTCTCAATCTAATCATATTCATAATGTTATTATCTTACCAACAATTAAGCATCAAAATAACCGTGAATGTTACCCCTCCACTGAAGTTTGGCCACGGGTCTCAGAGTGCTTAAATGTATTAAGCGTTTAGCTTCCACATCTTTCTGAAGTTTTTTTTTACGACGCATAGCATTCCAAAACTTATGTCTTTTTAAGCCCTTTTATTTTGGATGTCAAATGTAAGCTAAAAGGAAAAACTATAAATAATCCTTTTCTCAGATATGCTACTCTTTATTATTACGAAGCATTATTAATCACGAAAAGCTGGTTAAAAATAATCAAGTGAACTCCACTGACTTTGTCATGAGTAACAGATTAAACCTGCAGCCTTGTCTACCTCAAATCATCGCCAATATAATTATAGACTAAATGAAACTGACTGAAACAGATTATTTTAAAAGGTCTTATGCGAGAAATTTCTCCTTTAGTCATGTTCGAAATATAACAAATACACTGTGTACAATTAAGGTCACCATCAGTCAGTGATTACACGGTATGCGAGTGAGAAAAGTCTCTAACGCTCGCTAACATGGAATTTACAATTATTGCAAACTAGAATACAGTGATCTAACTTATTGATTGCATGGTCATTAGTGCTTTTATATAGATCGACCATATAACACTTGTATTTTGTGCAATGGTTATGTACAATTAAATGCGGTTACGAACAATTTATACACAATACATATATCATGTAACATAAGTTTGATAATAGAACATGATTCCTTATTTAAATACGAGTTGTGCCTGATTAACAATTCAAAAGTTCACTCTTTACTGAATATTTCGGCCTACTGGCCTTCTTCAGTAGATGAAATACACATATCGTTCCTGTTTATGTTAAATAGTAATCAAAATATTTTCAATTTAAAGCATTTAGGCTGTATGGAAACAAGGGGTTGAGAATAACCCATACACATTTTACGTTTTACAATTAGTTTGACCGTTCTTTTGTATTGAACTAGTTGTTTCAGCACCTATCCGTTAAAACAAGTTTTTATATTTTCCTTTGAAATGGGGAAAAAATGCGTATTTGCGATATCGACTATGTTGGCCAATGTTAGATTGTATCTTTGTTTCGAATTTCAGAGTGTTGATTTCTCTCGTTCTCCAAAGCATAAAAACATGATTCTGATATTGTTAGATCAAATTTCGGGCAGTGTAAATTACGTTCTTGAATACACGCCGTGTTGATAATATCTGCAGTTTTGCTCATAAATATTCCCATTGTTCTACGAAAAGCAATGGTCTGAACATGTTATCAGTTGTGTGCGTATTATTCACGAAGGATTTTTTGGGGGGTTTTTGTTTTTTTGTTATCATTTCTTGAATTTTATATTAGTGTGATACATCATTCTTCAACATCCGAAACTGTAAATATCGATATGATTATTATGGGGAAAGAAGCGAAAAACATAATTTAAAAGTACATGAATACAAGATGTATTCCATTCAGTTTGAGAGTTTAGATATTTGCTTTAGGTCTTTAGTTAATTTTGTTTAACTAGATATTCATTTCGTTTTAGATAAGCTACTTTTTATTGTTTACCCTATTTTTCTGCTTTTGAATATGTTTGGGTATTGTATATTTCTAATTTTCATCGACAACACGCGGCAATGTGATAGACTTCTATCCAGTTTTAGTGAACACAATGTATTAGAAAAAGTTAGCTCTAAATGTTAAGAAAAGTAATTTGATATCCCTTGCAGAACAAATCATTTATTTGTACATTCTGAAAACATGCATTAGAATATCTGAAATTGACATCTTTGGTTTTAATTTAGACAATAAATTGGAGGAAATACCATTGGTAGTCTGATGCATGAAACCCTTACATTGGAGTAGTCTCAAGATCCAGTATAATGGGATCGTACTTTCTTCGAAAACTCCCCATATAATTGTTGTTAATGGTGAATTGTCGCAGATGATTCCTGGAAAAAGAAATATATAATCATACAAATGTGCCTATAAAATATAAATTTCGACATCAAATTGCCTCTTAGAGAGATAACGATGTAACTATACATCAAAAGCTAGTCTGACAAAAAAATTAACTCTAGGCAAAAAAAATGTTTGTAGCAACATAAAGAAGCAGGTGGGATAATTTACGACAACTACAAAATATGAATGTAAAATAGAGATGCTGATAATATCTTCAAAGATACAGACACGATTTCAGTAGTTCTAGTCTTTTGTCTTTATTATCTATATGAACGGTTCGTATTATCTTACCATTTTGTAGCATTTTATAACTGTCTCCAAACCTTATATTTTCTTCAAAGACTATACTTTGGCAGTGGTTTCATTTTCCATTTATTTCCAAA
Source organism: Saxidomus purpurata (assembly GCA_022818135.1). Classification (NCBI taxonomy): domain Eukaryota; kingdom Metazoa; phylum Mollusca; class Bivalvia; order Venerida; family Veneridae; genus Saxidomus; species Saxidomus purpurata. The sequence continues at coordinate 3,242 of JAFMSR010000239.1, read as the reverse complement.
TATTGCTGGTAGAAACGCCGTTTAAATACACCTGCACTTTACTTGTTGCATGTAAAGTTGTTTATATTCTTTCGTGTCGTCGAGCCCCTCATATGCTAAATATACATATTCCTGGAAAAGATGGCAAGACAAGAAATTTTATTTGATAAAGACAATAATGCAGCTTAGACAAAATATAAGCTAGTCAGACACGTGTTAGTTTCGTTACCGGCTAGACAGGACATATATTGCTGTAAGTTTTTGTCCTAGGGAATTAAAGCCATGAGGATGTTAGTAATTGTGAAATTATCAAATCTGACATATCTTGTCTCTGTGCATCTTGAGCTTAGACTATAAGTACCGAGACAGAAAAACGAGCTGAGTACTGTCACGTGACAAATGTTTTACCATTTTATGGCTAGGCTTTGAAACATGTCTTTGTTAATACACTGGCAACTAGCATTCAGTTTATGTAGAACTAAAGAGAAAGTTAAATTTTGCAAACTTCTGACAACTCGAGCCGAAACCAACGGCCCCAAATTTGCACAAAAAGTAAAATAACAAAGCAGCTAAGATGCCTATTTACGATAAACTCAGATAATTGTTGTACTCGTGTTTTTTCCTCTAAAATGTTGGTATCGATGTCATATCACGATAATTTCACACGTGAACAACAAAAGTAGTTATTTTCACTTGTGGCTGGGCCACTCGTGAAAATATCACTTTTGGTGCCCACTCTGTGAAATCATATCGTGATTTTACATCGAATATAACAATTATCCTCTATAATACTAAGCCTTGATGTGCCGCTCTTTGTAAGTATTTCAAGTGATTTGTTGTGTAACGAAATATCTAATAAATGTTTCATTTCTCTGCACGTAACTTAAGGTTTTCATGTTATTATGTATCATATCTTCAAATATAAAAAATAGTAGAAGTATATAAGAAGCTTTGTAGCTAATCGTGATGTTTACGCGTGAAGAAAAAACAAAAATCACAGGTGTGGAAGACCTAAAATACCTTAATCAAAATTATTATACGCCATTTATCACATGATTTGCCTGGCATATACTGTATGAGCTAAATTATTTCATATTGATATAATATTAAACAGTTAAAGTTTTTTTTGTTTTGACATTTATAGAGCTTAATTACAGATATCGTGCATTTATTCGACAATTAAGAAATTAACTACCAAAATCATGCTTAGGAAAGAATGCCACATCTTTATTTTACTACAGAAAAGTCATATTAATTCTAATGTGTTTTTTACAACACCTACTGTATATTTGATCATTAGTGATCTAAAAAAAACGTTTTGGAAACCTAGAATATATTTTTTCAAAGTTTTTTTTTTCACTGAAAATACGAACTGTTGAACTGAATACACTATATCATTGTCATTATACACAATGAATAACAATACTTTCTGAGGAGCATAGTGAGTAGTTTTAAACAGCTGAATTGTTTGAAGGCATTTTCAATGAATAACAATGATACTTGAGTAAGGATGCATGCCTCTTGCAAAATTCAAACGTTTGGTCAAATGTAATAGACATTTCAGGCTGCGTATGTAAAAAAAATTGTTAAAGGAGATTATGTACATTTTGGATGACAGATTTTATCTGGAAATGATAAATATCATTGTAATGATATTATTTCTTCTCTAATCTCATTCATTTGGTCTAGACGTAATATAACGCATATGTATCACACATTATGTTAACCTCTGTGATTGAAATAGCTCTGATATTAACTCAAAAATGGCGCAATTACCAGCGGAACGTCATTTGGCCTTCTCCGATTATTTTTTGTTTTTCGACAAAATGACAACAAGCAGTTAACTCCTTCCAACCAATCAAACAAAGTTTAACGAAATATTCAATCAATCAAATGCAAACTAACATCGGCGGTTCAGGACTCCATCTGCTTATGCTTAAGAAGATGTAAAAAAAACTTTTTTCAAGCTGTGCCTCAAAGCTGATTTAAATGGATAGGAAATAAGTATTAATATCAATATGTGTTCCTCAAACAATCAATATTTTACAACCAATTTTCTCCTGTCTCAATGTCGATTTCAAATGATTTAATATTAATAGTACTGACAATCAATTAGTTCTTGAAATACAAAGAAAAACACAATTGCATGTGTTTTAGGTTCTAAATAGATAAACGTATGTGCGTATTTTGGAATTTAAAATCAACCTGATTTGGCCTGAAAGAGATGACTATTTTATACTTTTATTTTCGAAAAATTTGTAATAATTATTCTTACAATGTAACATATAATATACTCAATGATGTGTAACAACACAATTATATAACAGGCCGATATCAGTATTTATCAACCTACTACATGTGAGTGTTTGATAATTTATATGTATCACCCTGTGTAACATTAATCCGAAATTCGGCAGAAATAGTTTTTGTTGTATACAGCAAGACACAAGACTCATTTTTTATGTCGTATAAAACCAGTGATCTAATATTTGCTAAATTGGGCATTGAAAGTAGGACAACAAACGATGATTATTTTCAAAGCCGGCCTAACCAATGTGACCTGATCTGTTGGCAGAATGCTAGAGTTGTCGAACCTGAAAGCATTTCCGAGCCACAAAATAACATGTGAATTGTTTATTTATATTGCGTATTTGTGTGGATTTGCATAAAGCATTTAAATACGCATACTCTTAAACTGCACGTGCATCTCTTATGCCGAAGAGACCCTGCAAGTCATGCGTACTTAATTGTTATTGAACAATGACACATTTTGTCCTACGTATTCTATTCCGGAAGGATTTATGCATTAATGAATATATGTTATATTACCCATAGACTAATCCTAGAGGGAAATGAATGAGACAATAAAGTTGATACATTATTTATACATTGTATATACACATATAACAGTACAATTTTTATACACAAAAGTCAGCATTCAAAACAATTTGATTTTGCTTATTTTACTTGCTATTACAAGAAAGAAAGTGTTTACAGAGCATTCTTTTACCAGCAGATATTACGATATAATTAGTGACAGAAATATTTTTTATTATTTCGAGAGTACACTGTGATAGGTGTGTAAACTGTTTTAAATGGCATATCCCAGTTATGTTAACCGGCTTATACGTATTTGAAAATAGTATTTATTTATTTTTTTTAAATATCGAAAGGTTTATCAACGCCAAAGTTTGATATGAAATAAGCAGTCAACGCGAATTTATAAATCTTGTAAATGCAGTAAAAATAAACTATATCTTATT